>JACCPG010006049.1:0-25662 GCA_016069955.1 Drepana arcuata | reverse complement strand
TACTACATACATACATATCATCACGCCGAGTCCCTAACGGGGTAGGCAGAGAGTATAGAGCGCCAGTTCTCTCTAGACTTACATACCTCTTTCGCTTCGTCCACATTCATCAGTCTCTTCATATTTTTATTAAATTATATTAATAAAACGTAACTGATAAATAAAAAATTATCGGAAAAAATATATACATATGTATAATTATGCCGTATATATAAAGCCGAGTGGTTAAATTAGTTGCCTGCGACGCAAAGATCGCAAGTTCGAACCCTGAATGTACCGATGAGTTTTTCTGAATTTGAATTACTTCCCAAACGTGTGCAGGTTTCCTCTCGATGTTTTCCTTCACCGTAAAGCTTAGAGTGTGACTAATCACTGTACTCAACACAAGTCCAGAAAAACTCATTGGTACAGTCGGCATTCGACATGCGATCATTGTGACGACTAATTGAACCACTCGGCCACCACGGCTCCAAGACTCATTTGTTACTTTTAAAGACTGTAAATAAATGGTCCTTCGAGCCACCATTCAACGAAAGATCATTTAATGGCAGGTACTCACCACATACCAAAGGCTCCTTACCATCACGGCCTAAGTAAGGCTAAAAGTGTGCCTTTAAGCTCTACACATAGGTATAGGACCCATTCGGGGACCCTTGTGGGAAGGGGTACTTACCACAGTATCAACTAGCGAGACGTTCGCTTGCGTATTGAGCTCGGTCTTGAGGTATGCGACTCCTCCGCCAAGACCTGCCAGCTCGCTGGAGAACTGCACCCAGGCGCCGCGCGATGGGAAGATGGGGTCGTCTCGGTGGTCTACGGACACTATGTGCCGCAGTATGGACTTCATTTGGGGGCCTGGAGGACGGGGGACGAGGAAAGTTGTAAGCAATAAAATTAATTACAACACTTTAGGTCAATTTAACACATGCTTGTACTGTGGCAACTGGAAAACGATATACATACTTATATAGATAGGCAATTGCACACAAATTGACCTAGTCAAACTAAGCAAAGCTTGTACTATGGCAACTGGACAACGATATACATACTTATATAGATAGGCAATTGCACACAAATTTAAAATATTAATGACAAAAAAGTCGAACTCACCACTGCTCTCGCGTATCTTGAAACTGGTAGTTTTATTTAGCACCGATGTATCTCGTACCATGCCTTCCCATTGGAGGTTGTGTTTCGTCTGAAACAAAAGCAATCTCATACAAAACTACCCCTTATATTATTGACAGTGTCATCCACGAAAACGTCCCCCACCAATGTCTAGTCGAGGGGGTCGCGGGATGCGGGCAGTATGACCCGAGTGTATCAATTGTAGTGTGCGTGTGCACTCATAGGTAATCAGTGTGTCAAATCAAATCAAATCAACTCAAAGTCTTTTTATATCACATAGGCCCAGGTGGACACTTATAAAACGTCGAAAAAGGTGCACGGTTCGGGTTGGTCGCTTCCCTGAAGAAGAACCGGCAAGAAACTCCATGGTTACTCTTTTCAAATCATTAGGCATATACAATATTTTTTTTCGTTACAGCAATAGTACCCAAGTATAGGGGAACAACGTAGGCCCGACAATAGGTTGTTGCTTACTATACAAAGCATACCGACAATAAAGTGTACCGACAATATTCAAACATAAGTGGAAAGTTGCACACATCCCTACTAATATTATAAATGCGAAAGTAACTCTGTCTGTCTGTCTGTTATCTTTTCACGACTAAACTACAGAACCGATTTAAATGAAATTTGGTACAGAGATAGCCTAGAGCTTTGAGGAAGGACATGGGCTACTTTTTAATACGAAAAAGGGTTGTAAGGGGTTGAAATAGGGGACTAAAGTTTGTATGGAATTATTATTTTTATGATCACTGGCAGAAAAAAAACGCAGACCTGCTATCGACCTGGTGCCTGTCCACCACGACAGTAACCAGTGTTGAAACACGGGAGAGTGATTTAATTTGTCTAAAGTTGTAACTCACATTAGGCGATGTCTTGAAAGCCAAGTCCAACAGCAGCCCGCGGTCAAGTAGCCTGTACCCTGACCAGGGGTACTCATGATTCTGCTGGTATACCGTGCTCGTTATACTGCGGACGACAGGGGTATGATCAGCAATCGTCAGATGACAAGGTCAATATTATTTTTATCTAAACATTTTTTTATACCACATGGGTGGCAAACAAGCATGCGGTCTGCTTGATTGTAAGCGGTCAACGCCGCCTATGGACGCTTGCAATACCAGGGGTATCACTCGCGCGTTGCCGACCCTGCAGGAATCTTTTCACACCCTTCTTGAAGACTTCTTGAACCCCACGCTGTACTCTCCAGGTAAACCTCAACGGGGAGCTCATTCCACAGCCTGAGCGTTCGCGGAAGGAAACTCCTTTGGAAGCGCACAGTGCGAGATCTTTGTGGTTCCAAGGTATGGGGATGAATTCCCCGTCGATAGATATACGGAGGAATGATTTGTATGTAAGTATGTTTGTAACGAATTGGCTCAAAAAGTACTGGACCAATTTGAAAAATTCTTTCACCATTGGAAAGCTACATTCACCGTGAGTGACATAGGCTATATTTTCTTTTATAAAAAAATCTTATGTCCACCCGTGCGAAGCCGGGGCGGACCGCTAGTATATTTATAAAAGGAACAAAAATATGAAGGGTACTAAATTTCTAGCTTAAAACGGATTTTATGATATCTGGTATAATCTATTAAATATCTTCACACCGCAAAGGTCCCTGACGGGGTAGGTAGGGTACCCACACATCCACTTTCCGCCAGAGACTTTTTCCTCTCAAACGTATGCAGGTTTCCTCTCGATGTTTTCCTTCACCGTAAAGCTCGTGGTGTGACTAATCACTGTACTTAAGTACGTTTGAGAAGAAATTCAAAGGCTTATATATATAGTCGTGCTTGAGTAACGGCGATGGACTCGCCATCTATCACGTTGGCACCTCAATATATCTCTGGCGGAAAGTGGGTGTATGAGTACTACCTATACACCTCTGCCTACCACTTCGGGGACCCTTGTAGAAGGCGTAAGGATATATTACATTACTAGCTGTGCCCGCGACTTCGTCGGCGTGGACGGCTTTTTTATCTTTCGTAAAAATGATTTTTTTTTCAATAAAAAGTATCCTATGTTACTTCTAATACCTCCAAGAATATGTGTACAAAGTTTTATATTGATCTCTAAGTAGTTTTTACGTGAAAGCGTAACAAACAAACTTACATTCACATTTATAATATTAGTAACATTAAGTTCGAACGTGCCATAGTCCATCCAAATCCATCGAACGTTATAGAGATACCGCGAAGGAGCAACAAAAATCCTCACAGAACTGCGCGTTTATAAAATTTGTAAGAGCGTGTACTCACACGGGTACGAGAGGCTTGTGCGGGAAAGGCTTGGTGGCTGCGATGCTGAAGTTCGAAGAGCTTCGGTAGCCGACACTGTACTCTGCGGCCACTCGCTCTCCGCGGCCAAGCACGTTGGGCAACTTCACACCTGGCCATACAACATCATTTATAATTATAGATAGTGCCGTCCACAAAAATCAAAATCAAATATTTTTATTTCACATAGGCCCAGGTGGGCACTTATAAAACGTCGAAAAAGGTGCACGGTTCGGGTTGGTCGCTTCCATGGAGAAGAACCGGCAAGAAACTCCATGGTTACTCTTTTCAAATCATTAGGCATATACAACAATAATATTTTTTCGTTACAGCAATAGTACCCAAGTATGGGGAACAACGTAGGCCCGACAATAGGTCGCTGCTTACTATACAAAGTATACACAAAACAAGATAATTATAACAAAGTTAGCAAGATCTGAAAATCTACAAAGCCCACAATGTTCACACTTTCACAAATTAAACGCAGACGCACTATACCAACTTTTAGTCGGAGGGTCGCGGGATGCACTCAAATATTTATGTATTTATAAAGATTTAGTTTTAAGTGTAAGTTTTTATTTATAACTTGTTATTATTGGTGTATATGTTATTAATTGATAGTATTTATCCATTAGGTCTAAAATACTGTAAAGGTGGAAAATTTTAATGAATAAATAAATCGGTGAAGGAAAACATCGAGAGGAAACCTGCATACGTCTGAGAAGAAATTCAAAGGCGTATGTATAGTCATGCTTGAGTAACAGCGATGGACTCGCCATCTGTCACGTTGGCACCTAATATACATCTGGCGGAAAGTGGGTGTGGGTATTACCTATACACCTCTGCCTACCCCTACGGGGACCCTTGTGGGAAGGCGTGAGGATATCTATCTATCTAATAATTATAATTTTAGGTTTTCAGTAATGAGCTCCTTGGGGAGGTGGGAGGATAGATTGTTTTGGAAGCAGTGGGATTAAGCCCATTTTGCTGTCAACACACTATAACTCTCCGAACACAGAGTGGCAACGCGCAAGGGATACTTCGGTATCGTGAACGTAAATAGGCTACGGTAACCGTTTCCCATCAGGTGGGCCGTATGCTTGTTTGCCACTCTTGTTGTATAAAAAAAAAAACAATTATGGACGATCCCTAATGACTGTCCACTACAGTACTTACCAAGCACCAAGTTGCCTTCATTCTCACTGACCGTCGTGTTCACACCGCCCACAATTCGTGACAGTTCCTTAACTTGAAATGTCACCTAAAAAAAACATATTTTATTCAACGCAAGGGACACAGGGAACACTTATTGAACGTGACTATTTCATCCTATCACGTTCCTTAATGCGTCCCCTAACAATTGCACAGGTTATGATCAAACTTTTACCTTGTTTGTTCTGTGGTCTCCGCACAAAAACCCTGTTGGCCCGAAATAAATAAAAAAGAAAGAATACAATATATCCTCCCACAAGGGTCCCTGAAGAGGTAGGTACAGGTTTATAGTTAGAGCTCCTGACTACGAAACTTGGGGTCGCGGGTTCGATGCCCCCTTAGGCCAGATATTTGTGCGGTGAACTGTATTTGTATATTCTTGGATGTCCTATGTTATTATTATTATTATATCCTCACGCCTTCCCACAAGGGTCCCCGAAGGGGTAGGCAGAGGTGTATAGGTAATACCCACACACCCACTTTCCGCCATGTCCTATGTATTTATGTATATATCTATCTATATGTATATATATCTACCTCTGCCTACCCCTTTGGGGACCCTTGTGGGAAGGCGTGAGGATATATTATTATTATTATTATCTATCTATATAAGTAAATATATCGTTGTCTATTTATCTAATGTACTCAGGTACTTATTCTCTGAGGTCACAAAAATAGATTTGAGTACGTACCTCGAGTCCCTCGGGCGTGGCTCCCGGGCCTGAGGACACGTCGATAAACACTCCGATGTCACGAAAGCACCCCATGGAGTCCAGGGCACGACGGACCTGAAGTACAACAAGTCCATACATATCATCACGTCAAAACCCACACGGGGTAGGTTAGGTTCGGTTAGGCGCTAGTGGGCGGGGGATGAAGTCGAAGAGAAGACACTCCGTGGGTTTTTAGTCAGTAGGAGTCTGACCTAGCTAAGTCTAGAGAGAACTGGCGCTCTATTCTCTCTGCTCACCCCTCCCTTTAATGCACTCGGCGTGATGATATGTACATAGATATTATGTTAGTTTAGAATAATGTTTGTTACTCAACCGCGCTATAAGGGCTGAACGAATTTGGACAAATTCTGGCACGGAGATAGATTTTTTGCTGTTTTTTTTTATACAACAAGACTGGTAAACAAGCATACGGCCCATCCGATGGGAAACGGTTACCGTAGCCTATTTACGCTCACGATACCTAAGTATCACTTGCGCGTTGCCACTCTGTGTTCAGAGAGTTATACTGTGTTGGCAACATACCTAATAGGTCTAATCCCTCGGTTGCCAACACAATGTAACAATCCTCCCCCCTCCCCAAGGAGCTCATTACTGGAAACCTTATTCACCGCGTAGGAACACAACACAAAAAAAATGTGTTATTTGGCTACGGACTTCTATAAGGTGGTCCTGCCCCAGTCGGGCAGCTCCAAATTTGAACGGAGAGTCCGTTATGCCCTAGGTACCTCTCTTAATCAAAACAAGATTAGAATAGAATAGAAACAAGAAGAGATTAAAACAAGTTGTTTCATTCGTGTATGTACCTAATAGCAACCTTAGGCTTATTTTGTGAATATTTATGAACAATAAAAAAAATGTGTACAGAACAGACGCTCTACTAGGAAAAGAGTTATGTAAGTCTAGAGAGAACTGGCGCTCCATACTCCCTGCCTACCCCGTTAGGGTCTCGGCGTGATGATATGACGATGATGATTAAAAGTATACCTTATGTGCCTTGAGTATGACATCTTCGAAGTCAGTTGCGTGGAACAGTTCGTCCACAGTACTTTTGATGATGTCATCTTTAGTGCGGTTCAGACCGTCCACATGGACCCGGTCCACTCTTGCCTGAGAACGTAAAGTACTTATTATAATCCTGGCGAAACTAGTTGGCCGCGCCTTAGGTGGGGACGGGGGTGAGGCTGTTGCCTAGCGATTGCAACGCACACGAGATTATACACAGTGAAGATATATCTCGAGATATCGCAATTAATATTGGCGTCCATAAATTACGTGAGATGTTTAAGGGGGGGAGGGGGTCGAGTCAAATCTCACCTAATCTTACGTTGGAGAAAGGGGGGTCTCGGCAAATATCACGCAATTCTTTTTCTGATTAAACAAAAAAATATATACTATTTTGGTCCATTTAATCCAGATTGAACATGCGTAAGATTTCATCTTATAATTAAACTCTCAGCAATATTGATTACTAGTCTTAACTAGTCGTAAATAAAAGAACGAAGCAATTTTTTTTCTTTTTATAATAAAAATCCAACGCGTTTACGTGAAAAGCCCACATTTTGAAAAATCTCACGTGAGATTGGGGGATAGGGGAGGGGGGTTGAATAAAATCTCACGATATCTCACCAGGGGGGAGGGAGGGGCAGAAAATTAAAAAATACACCTCACGTAATTTATGGACGCCCCCTAAAATAGAAAACAGATGTATCATGCCTAGTTAGTGAACCAAACAGTTATAGAGAAATATTTACTTATCCTCGCGCCTTCCCACAAGGATCACCGAATTGGCAGGCGTGTATACGTAGGAGGTGTATAGGTAGTACCTACGCACCCACATTCCGCCAGAGATATATTTTAAGTGCCAACGTGACCGATGGCGAGTCCATCGCCGTTACTCAAGCACGACTATACATACGCCTTTGAATTTCTTCTCAGACGTATGCAGGTTTCCTCTCGATGTCTTCCTTCACCGTAAAGCTCGTGGTGTGACTAATCACTGTACTTAAGTTCAGAAAAACTCATTGGTACAGGCGCGATTCGAACTTGCGATCTTTGTGTCGCAGGCAACTGCTCGAACCACTCGGCCACCACGGCTACTTGTATATATATATATATATATATATATATATATATATAATACAGGTGTATACTAGACATCAAAACTCAGCACTATCATTAAGGAATAAGCAATTGACATGTGAAAGCCAAGACATACTTACACGAACACCATCAAGCTTAATAGTCGGCTTTGGGACAGGCTCCTCATCTAATTCAATAGGTTCCTCGAGTTCGAAGATGCCTCCCAAGGTGCCCACATCACCGGAACTGTCCGTCTGTGCCTGTAGTTAGAAGCATTATATTTATTCAAAGAAAGGTAGACATAAGAGATATCATATATATGTATATCACAAACAGATATTTAAAGAAAAAGTGTATGCAAGAAGAGGCAGAGCAGGACCACGCTCCAACTACCTGGATCAAATCAATCGGACACTCAAGGATGGAAACGTCAAGAGTACTTGAAACCAACACGCATGTAAGTCTAGGGAGAACTGGCACTCTACTCTTTGCCTACCCGTTAGGGACTTGGCGTGATTATATGTATGTATATAGATCAGCTCATTTCATCGTCATATCAGCTAGTTCAAGGCTCATACAGGCACTGAGGAGTTTGTTTTGTATCATAAATTTTTTACAGTTTTTTTAAGGATCGAGGTAACTGTATGTGTCATTCAATAAGTGTTCCCCATGTCCCATACGTTAAATAAAATATTGATTTGCGTCATGCCCAGCAGTGGATTTAAACACACTGGGTCCTATCCTAGGGCACACGTAGGTTAAGCCTAGGTCTAAATATATCGGTTGCCTGCGACACAAAGATCGCAAGTTCGAATCCCGACTGTACCAATGAGTTTTTCTGAACTTAAGTACAGTGATTAGTCACACCACGAGCTTTACGGTGAAGGAAAACATCGAGAAGAAACCTGCATACGTCTGAGAAGAAATTCAAAGGCGTATGTATAGTCGTGCTTGAGTAACGGCGATGGACTCGCCATCTGTCACGTTGGCACCTGATATACCTCTGGCGGAAAGTGGGTGTGTGGGTATTAACTACACACCTCTGCCTACCCCTTCGGGGACCCTTGTGGGAAGGCGTGAGGATATATATCTGGGATGTTAATCATTTAGTCTCTAGCTGGAGGCTTCTTTTGATTATTTCTGAACTGGTTGCTCAAAAGAAGTAACAAGTAAGACAGGCAAATAACTTGCCATATTAGTTTATCAAATATATTACTGCTTATCGAACAAATTAGGAAGGTATGAGTGTAATCTTGTTCATATACTAGAGAAAAAAATTGTTTTACCAAACTAAAATAAAGAATATAGTAAATAATAGTAAAACTTATGGTAAATATAACCTCATCGCGAATTTTCAGCTGCAGAAAACATTATATGAATATTCGTTACCTTTGCATGCACTGTGCCCATTTTGGTTCAATATAAACTAATTGTGTATATAAGGAGCCTGCTATTTAGTAAATAAATGTTTAGGTTATAATTTAATTTCGAATTTTTATTTTGAATTACATAAACAATAGTTTTGACAGAACAGCTCAGCCAGACGAAAAATGTCAATAATAAGATAAACAAAATTTAATGGAATTGCAGCACTTAACGCTTTTTTTACTTAAAGAGTTTAAATGTTTAAGGGAAATAAAATTGCAGAATATAATAGCAACTTTATAATCAAATAGAAGAATACCGTAATAAGTTTGTAGAACATTATAGTCCCATAACTAATCTGTGCATATAGACTCAGCTGTCAACAAATTTAATTAACCACAGATATATTATAGTAATGAATGTCACGCACGGATTTGACGGCTTTCTTCACTGTGTTGTTTATTAGATATTTCTTTAATTTAAACTTATTTTGTTATAATTTGTGAAGAGAGAATGTATTGTTAAAATGTCGAAAGATATTACACAAAAAGAAATAATTAAGATCTGCAAAGATCAAGGTTGCTGCGATGCGTGCTGTATACGGTACATAGGACTCAAAAGCCCGAATGTTTACAAGAATCCAAAAGAGTATGTTTTGAAGGTTAGTTAGGTATAAAATTAAGAAATCCTAATGAGCTTGAAGAAGTGAGCAGTAGAAATTGTGTCTGCTGTGTTAGTATTTATTTAAACTAAATAAGATAACCAACAGTTTTGTAAACATTGAGGATCTAACCTAAAAGTTAGTATACCGGTCGTGAGCTTTTCGTATCACGGTATCAATTATGTTTTGATATTAAAAGATTAATTAAAGTAAAGGTTAACTGTGCAACAAAACTCCTTAAATAAAGAGAAAAAAAACGTTTAAAGATTAAAAGAGGACTACTTACCTAAGTAACGATATTTCCGTTGAAAAGACAATATTTATACCACTACGTGACCTTAGGGAACCTAGTGTGAATATGTGAAGTTATAAAAGTAATACTATTATTTTGAATCTCCAGTATCAAGACTGCCAACCCTCAGACCCCAATAATGTGTCTACTATGAAAGAAGAAAAAATAGACGTCAAAGTTGAAAATACTGAAGATCACTCTAAAATTAACTCCTCTTTAAGCAAATATGATGCAAAAAGTGATACAAATGGTGCTACCGATGGTAATACTATAAATAAAGATACGGACCACAGCCCTAGATGTACGCCTCCCCCGCACAAGAAGATAAAGCTGGAAGGAATCTGTGTGTGCTGCCTTGGTGTATTACAAAGTGACACTTGGCCAGAGAGTGTGGAGATGGTGAAAGATGTACTTGAGAAGAAAGGGTAAATATTAATTCATATCTTCCATCGCACCATCCTACAAGGTTTCTCAACTGGTGAGGCAGAATGCGCAAGTTAGGTCTGCAAGGATAACAACACCCATAGTGCTGGCATCCACAGGTGGCGGTAACTGCTTACCATCAAGCTGGCTACATGCATGTTTGCCACTGTAATTGTGTAAAAAATTGTGTAAGAACATGCTCATTTCCCTATTGATATTTAGTCAAATGTGTCAGATGTTGATTGATATATGTCCTTAATTTCTTTCGTGGCTTTCTATCAATCAAATAAATACTTGTTCTACTTATCTTCTATGCTCTTTAGGTTAAAGTTCACACAATTCCCAGATACGAGTCTTCTACATTCGCCTGTGCCCTCTCTGCACCCATCTGTACGCTTCTGAGGGAGAAAGCAATAGCTCTGCGGATAGCTCAAGATGTTAAGGATTATGACCCTAGTGAGTAATTTTTTCAATATAATTATAATACATCCTACTAATCTTACTAATATTATAAATGTGAAAGTTTTTTAAGTTTGGATGTTTGCGGTTCTTTCATGGCCAAACGGCTGAACCAATTTGGCTGAAAGTTGAAATGGTGATAGCTTATACCTAGGAATAGGATATAGGGTACATATGAATCCCGAAGAATTCAAAGTTCTTATATTATAAAGTATGATGCTCTTTCACGGCATAGCAGCTGAACCGATTTCGGCAGGAAAATTTTCAAAGCTACTTTTTCGAACTCCAGGCGGGCGAAGCCGCATAAGCTAGTATTACATATATATAGAGTATTAAGCACCAGTTCTCTCTAGTCTGAGACATGAGTCAGATCAAAGATGCACTTTTTCTCTCATGAAATATAGTGAAGTCAATGAGATGACACTCGACAGAAGCAAATGGAAGAAACTGCCGATGCCGAACTGACGTTGCCAAAAGCACAGCCCTTAAAGCTTACACATAACCACACCCACACCCACCTACTTTCTGCTAGAAATATATTAGGCACGTGACAGATGGCGAATTCTTCGCCGTTACTCAAAGCTAACTATATTATGTATATGTCTTAGAATTAAATTTCTTCTCAATCAATCTAGAGGTTACCTCACCTCTTGGTGTGTCTCATCACTGTATTTAAATTAAGAAAACTTGTTGGTTCAGTTGGGATTCAGATTAAGTAAATTCCTCATACTAGGGATCCTGACCCCTTTGAAAGAAGCGTGGAAGTGGTCATTCGCCGTCCACTTATCCCAGTTGGTGAACAAAGAATTGGACTCTGGTGCCGTGTCTCCCCTCCTCGTGACCCTCAACATGGAGTATCCTGATGATATACAGGTACATGAAAATTTGTTTATTTATTTTCATTTTCCACCTTTGCAGTATCTTAGACCTAACGCGAAAAAGAAAGAATACCATTGAGCTAAACTTACAAATAACTTAAACTTAAAACTTAAATACATATAATCACGCCTCTTACCCGGAGGGGTAGGCAGAGACATCTTCTTTCCACTTGCTACGATCCTTACATACTTCTTTCGCTTCGTCCACTTTAATTATTATCTTTGCTATGTCCAATAAAACACCAATCTTAGAGAATCACGTGTATTGTGCTAGGTGGCAAGACAATGACTGAATGCACACAATATACTTACAAAACCACCCACTTTAAATACATAACACTCTTCATACATGCTCTTCGGCATAGGGTAATCTTGACCTGACTTAAAACTTAATCCTTATAAATACACAAATATACCATTGTGGCCCATGTGTACTCCTTCAGAGTTTTACATATCATATAGCTAGATCACTAACAGAAAAGGACTTTGCCTTTAGCAGTTGATTTTGATTTCAAAATTAAAGTAAGATTGTCGTTGAATATGTGCAGTTAGAAATGACTTTGCTAGTAGAAATTGGACACATTCATCTCAGTATATTGTTGACAACGGACGAGTATACTATTCATAGGAGCTGGAAATCCTGAAGACTCTATCACCAGCGCTATTCTCTGCGCGCAGCAAGCAGAAGAGGCGATTCACTGTGGAGTTCACGCGGCGCTCGGTGGAGCAAGCGCTTGAAGTGGTGGAGTATGAAGCGCTGCAGCGCGCCGGTGGGACGGCGGCTGTGACTGCACCGGCCAAATGCATCAGCGTGGTGGCCACTGCCCAGCCTGCCTACCTTGGGGGGAGGTGAGTTATAATCTATGTACACGGTGTCTCAAAACAGAATTGTCTTCTAGAAGCTATAGGCTGTTGTGAATATATCCTCATGACGATGCAATGAAACAAATAGCTTGTATGATAACAAAATTTTGCGTTTACCGCCGCCTATGGACGCTTGCAATAACAGGAGTATCACTCGTAAATGAGTGTATATCAGTCGCCGATGCCTATAGTACAGGCTCTGCCTAGCTTAGGGTCAGTTGGCTTTGTGTGAGATGTCCACAATATTATTGTATATTAACATCTATATAAGTGTGTACATCAGTCGCCGATGCCTATAGTACAGGCTCTGCCTAGTTTAGGGTCAGTTGGCTTTGTGTGAGATGTCCACAATATTATTGTATATTAACATCTATATAAGTGTGTACATCAGTCGCCGATGCCTATAGTACAGGCTCTGCCTGTTTTAGGTCAGTTGGTTTGGTGTGAGATGTCCACAATATTGTATATTAACATCTATATGAGTGTGTATACTGGGGTCGCCGGATGCCTATAGCACAGGCTCTGGCCTATTTAGGGGTCAGTTGGCTTTGTGTGAGATGTCCATAATATTATTGTATATTAACATCTATATGAGTGTGTATATCAGTCGCCGATGCCTATAGTACAGGCTCTGCCTAGTTTAGGGTCAGTTGGCTTTGTGTGAGATGTCCACAATATTATTGTATATTAACATCTATATAAGTGTGTATATCAGTCGCCGATGCCTATAGTACAGGCTCTGCCTAGTTTAGGGTCAGTTGGCTTTGTGTGAGATGTCCACAATGTTATTGTATATTAACATCTATATAAGTGTGTATATCAGTCGCCGATGCCTATAGTACAGGCTCTGCCTAGTTTAGGGTCAGTTGGCTTTGTGTGAGATGTCCACAATATTATTGCATATTAACATCTATATAGGTGTGTATATCAGTCGCCGATGCCTATAGTACAGGCTCTGCCTAGTTTAGGGTCAGTTGGCTTTGTGTGAGATGTCCACAATATTATTGTATATTAACATCTATATAAGTGTGTATATCAGTCGCCGATGCCTATAGTACAGGCTCTGCCTAGCTTAGGGTCAGTTGGCTTTGTGTGAGATGTCCACAATGTTATTGTATATTAACATCTATATAAGTGTGTATATCAGTCGCCGATGCCTATAGTACAGGCTCTGCCTAGCTTAGGGTCAGTTGGCTTTGTGTGAGATGTCCACAATATTATTGTATATTAACATCTATATGAGTGTGTATATCAGTCGCCGATGCCTATAGTACAGGCTCTGCCTAGTTTAGGGTCAGTTGGCTTTGTGAGAGATGTCCACAATATTATTGTATATTAACATCTATATAAGTGTGTATATCAGTCGCCGATGCCTATAGTACAGGCTCTGCCTAGTTTAGGGCCAGTTGGCTTTGTGTGAGATGTCCACAATATCATTGTATATTAACATCTATATAAGTGTGTATATCAGTCGCCGATGCCTATAGTACAGACTCTGCCTAGTTTAGGGCCAGTTGGCTTTGTGTGAGATGTCCACAATATTATTGTATATTAACATCTATATAAGTGTGTATATCAGTCGCCGATGCCTATAGTACAGACTCTGCCTAGTTTAGGGCCAGTTGGCTTTGTGTGAGATGTCCACAATATTAGTGTATATTAACATCTATATAACTGAGTATATCAGTCGCCGATGCCTATAGTACAGGCTCTGCCTAGTTTAGGGTCAGTTGGCTTTGTGTGAGATGTCCACAATATTATTGTTGTTACATCTATATAAGTGTGTATATCAGTCGCCGATACCTATAGTGCAGGCTCTGCCTAGTTTAGGGTCAGTTGGCTTTGTGTGAGATGTCCACAATATTATTGTTGTTACATCTATATAAGTGTGTATATCAGTCGCCGATACCTATAGTACAGGCTCTGCCTGGTTTAGGGTCAGTTGGCTTTGTGTGAGATGTCCACAATATTATTGTATATTAACATCTATATAAGTGTGTATATCAGTCGCCGATGCCTATAGTACAGGCTCTGCCTAGTTTAGGGTCAGTTGGCTTTGTGTGAGATGTCCACAATATTATGTATATTAACATCTATATAACTAGCATTATATCGATCCAGCCGATGCCTATAGTACAGGCTCTGCCTAGTTTAGGGTCAGTTGGCTTTGTGTGAGATGTCCACAATATTATTGTTGTTACATCTATATAAGTGTGTATATCAGTCGCCGATACCTATAGTACAGGCTCTGCCTAGTTTAGGGTCAGTTGGCTTTGTGTGGGATGTCCACAATATTATTGTATATTAACATCTATATAAGTGTGTATATCAGTCGCCGATGCCTATAGTACAGGCTCTGCCTAGTTTAGGGTCAGTTGGCTTTGTGTGAGATGTCCACAATATTATTGTATATTAACATCTATATAAGTGTGTATATCAGTCGCGGATGCCTATAGTACAGGCTCTGCCTAGTTTAGGGTCAGTTGGCTTTGTATGAGATGTCCACAATATTATTGTATATTAACATCTATATAAGTGTGTATATCAGTCGCCGATGCCTATAGTACAGGCTCTGTCTAGTTTAGGGTCAGTTGGCTTTGTGGGAGACGTAATAGTTTTATTAAATTTCTACTGTTTCTGTTGCAGGTAAGCCTCATTCAATATGGAGTAATTATGCTGTAAACTGGTGAGTCTTTGGTTACTGCGGTACCTCGAGCAAGGATCCGGTAGTCAGGCTCTTTAGGTGGAAGGTCAACTCCAATAATATTTGTAATAAGATCAGGTATAAATGCTGTCCTACATTAGTTTAATTCCAACGCGATTTAAAAGCTCGTCTAAATAAATAAATAATTACGAATAACCTTGGAACGATTCGACACAAATTGACATAGTCCCAAGTTAAGCAAAGCTTAGGAAGCAAGCTTAGCAAGGATCCGGTAGTCAGGCTCTTTAGGTGGAAGGTCAACTCCAATAATATTTGTAATAAGATCAGGTATAAATGCTGTCCTACATGAGTTTAATTCCAACGCGATTTAAAAGCTCGTCTAAATAAATAAATAATTACGAATAACCTTGGAACGATTCCACACAAATTGACATAGTCCCAAGTTAAGCAAAGCTTATATTGTGTTATAGCTGTGCCCGCGACTTCGTCCGCGCGGAAAAGTGATATAAAGCAGCATTTTTTTTACCCCCTTAAGGGTAACATTTTTACAAACTTTTTCGCATTAAAAAGTAGCCTATGTCCTTCCTCAAGCTCTAGGCTATCTCTGTACCAAATTTCATTTAAATCGGTTCAGTAGCTTAGGCGTGGAAAGGTAACAGACAGACAGATAGAGTTACTTTCGCATTTATAATATTAGTAGGGATAGTAACCAGACAACGATATATATATATATATATATATATATATATATATATATATATCTACTCATACTAGCTGACGCGGCAAACGTTGTTTTGCCATATAAATTATTTCTAGTACATATCTGCCCTCAGCGGGAATCGAACCTGCGACCTCAAGGAGCCGTGGCGTTCGAATTGTTCGTGTAGTTAGTTGCCTTCAACAAAAAGCTCGTGGTGTTACTAATCACTGTACTTAAGTTCAGAGAAACTCATTGGCACAGTCGGGAGTCGAACTTGCGATATTCGTGTTGCAGGCAACTCGAACCATTCGGCCACCACGGCTCATGGAGGAAATGGTTTTGTTATACGATGGCAACGTTATTATAATTATGATTATTGGTAATAAGTATGAGAATTCTTGATGTAATCTTACTGTACAATGCAATTGGTCTAATTAGAGGGTCGCATTAAGGTATTATGAGCTGACTTGCCGCGCCCTACGATTTCACTCGCGTAAATTCAATTTAATAAAATAATCTTTCAGCAAAAAAAAACAATTGAAAGAAGCCGTGGATATATTTTAGGTGCCAACGTGACAGATGGCGAGTCCATCGCCGTTACTCAAGCACGACTATACATACGCCTTTGAATGTCTTCTCAGACATATGCAGGTTTCCTCTCGATGTTTCCCTTCACCGTAAAGCTCGTGGTGTGCCTCACTGTAATTAAATGTAGAAGAACTCCTCACTCCAGTCGGGATTGGAACTCGCGCCGTTTGCGTGGCAGGCGGGTGCTGTGACCTCTCGGCCACGCCGCCCCCTCTTGTCCTGACGTATAAGTGGTATGGTATCGCAGTGCAGGCGCAACCCTCGTTTCCTCTCGAAGTTTTCCTTCACCGTAAAGCTCGTGGTGTAACTAATCACTGTACTTAAGTTTAGGAAGACTCATTGTTACAGTAGGTATTCGAACTCCTTTTTTAGTATTAATACGATATTATCACAAACAGTAGGTTCTTATTCCAGGAGGAATTTATTTCACTCGAGTTCCACAGCGCTTACAAAATTTCTCCCAACTTACCTGTAGAATCGTATCCAATAATGACGATATCGCTCAACTGGAGTCCCTCTGCTATCAAATCATTCCATACAGCCAGAGCCCTGGTCAACGCCATTGGTCTCAGAGGCACCAGGATACCGGCTGGTGGTCGGGTCCAGGCGTCTTCCAGCCAGCCTTTGAGGGTACTGCTCCTGGTAGCTGCTGGGGTCTCCTTTGTGTCCTGGGTTGCTTTGTCTTTGACCGTGTTAGCTGCAACCATTTATATTTATACTAGCTGTCCCGCCCAGCTTCGCCCGGGTGAAAAGTTTAAACTTCCTGAAACACGACCGCAGCGCCGCCTATCGGGTCCAATTGTGATGTAAGCTATCCTATCTTTCAAGTTGGATCAAACTGCACACGGTGTGCAAATTTGTTGAAATCGGTTAAGTAGTTTAGGAGTCCATCGCGGACAAACAACGTGACGCGTAATTAAGATAACTTCGCTCGATCCCTCAAGAGGTACTAGTCCCGGAAAGGCTAGGTAGACGTTACTCAAGCACGACTATACATACGCCTTTGAATGTCTTCTCAGACGTATGCAGGTTTCCTATCGATGTTTTCCTTCACCGTAAAGCTCGTGGTGTGCCTCACTTTAATTAAATGTAGAAAAACTCCTCCATCCAGCCGGGATTGGAACTCGCGCCGTTTGCGTGGCAGGCGGGTGCTGTGACCTCTCGGCCACGCCGCCTCCTCTTGTCCTGACGTATAAGTGGTATGGTATCGCAGTGCAGGCGCAACCCTCGTTTCCTCTCGATGCTTTCCTTCACCGTAAAGCTTGTGGTGTGACTAATCACTGTACTTAAGTTCAGAAAAAGAAACACAGAAAGTTCGAACTTGCTCTTGAACTCTTTGTGTTGCGGGCCAACACGCCTCAAATTATCACACGTTTGCCTACCCCTTGTGGGAATGAGTAGAGATTATTATTTTTTGATTATAGATTATCAGACTCTCAAGGACGGGAACGTCAAGAGTTCTCGTAACCGACGAGCATATATGAAGAGACTGATGAATGTGGACGAAGCGAAAGAGGTATGTAAGTCTAGAGAGAACTGGCGCTCTATACTCTCTGCCTACGATGATATGATGATGATGATAATTATAGAACTTTTCTATTTGACCATAGCCAAATCCATCACCCCTTCAGTTCCGGGATGCGTACACGAGTAGATCTGACCTAACCTAACCTCAAGTATTACATAGACAAACTCTTTTTAACTTTTGGCAGAACAATGTGACGTAAACATTCTTGCCATAAACAATGAGAATATGTTAAGTCAACGATGAACAGCAATGTGAAATCTATAATCCTTACTAATATTATAAATGTGAAAGTAAGTTTGTTTGTTACGCTTTCACGTAAAAACTACATAACCGATTATCATGAAAGTTTGTATACATATTCCTGGAGGTATAAGAAGTAACATAGGATACTTTTTATTGAAAAAAAAAACATTTTTACGACTGAAAAAAAGCCGGTTTACTGATATTTTTTTTAGACTTACTTTAGATTAAGACATAGGCTACATTTGAATCCCGAAAGATTCAAAGCTCTAATATTATAAAGGCAAAAATATGTATGTTGCTCTTTACACGCGGGCGAAGCCGCGGGCATAAGCTAGTATATATATACATATCATCACGTCGAGTCCCTTACAGGGTAGGTGGAGAGTATAGAGCGCTAGTACTCCCTAGACTTACTTTTCGCTTCGTCCACATTCATCAGTCTCTTCATACACGCTCGTCGGTTTCGAGTACTCTTGACTCGAGAAGCAATTCAAAGGCGTATGTATTGTCGTGCTTGAGTAACGGCGGCGGACTCCATGGAAGCGACCAACCCGAACCGTGCACCTTTTTCGACGTTGTATTAGTGCCCATCTAGGCCTATGTGAGATATATAATTTTTTGGACTCATCTGTCATGTTGGCACCTTTATATATATCCGGCGAAAAATGGGTGTTTGTATAATACAGCTAGCACCACGTGGACCGTTGTGGGAAGGAGTAGAGATATTTGATTTAGTTCAGAAAACTTGAGCCGTGGTGGCCGAGTGGTTCGAGCAGGTGCCTGCGACGCAAAGGTCGCAAGTTCGAATCCCGACTGTACCAATGAGTTTTTCGGAACTTAAGTACAGTGAGTAGTCACACCACGAGCTTTACGGTGAAGGAAAACATCGAGAGGAAACCTGCATACGTCTGAGAAGACATTCAAAGGCGTATGTATAGTCGTGCTTGATCGTGCCTGATCTTGACTCGCCATCTGTCACGTTGGCACCTAATATACCTCTGCCTACCCCTTCGGGGACCCCGGTGGGAAGGTGTGAGGATTAGAAAACTTATTTGTTGGTCGGGATTCGAACAAGCACTGTTTGTGTTGCAGGCAACTGTTTGAACCACTCGGCCACCACGGCTCTTAGTTGTAGAAGCAATACATACAGCTATCAATCTTGGGATTCCTCTGTCCTGTCAGTTCCAGCTCCGATGGTTCTGGTGTCCTGACTCCAACTGTCTCGGCGTCCATCGCTTTTGATGTCGTCGTTTCTGGCTGAAATAAATCTTATCTTATTTCTTTTAATTGTTGTCTGTCTGTCTGTTTGTTCCGGCTAATCTCTGTAACGGCTGGACCGATTTTGACGGGACTTTCACTGGCATATAGCTGATGTAAAAAGGAGTAGCTTAGGCTACTTTTATTTTGGAAACTAAAAGATAGATTTTCTGTTAAATTCCACGCGGACGAAGTCGCGGGCTTAGCTAGTCGCGGGCTTAGCTATATATATAAACCTACCTTACCTCTTGAATCGCTCTATCTATTGTTGAGAACTGCATTAAAATCCGTGGATTAGTCTATATATATCCTCACACCTTCCCACAAGGGTCCCCGAAGGGGTAGGCAGAGGTGTATGGGTAATACCCACACACCCACTTTCCGCCAGAGGTATATTAGGTGCCAACGTGACAGATGGCGAGTCCATCGCCGTTACTCAAGCACGGCTATACATACGCCTTTTTTGAATTTCTTCTCAGACGTATGCAGGTTTCATCAAATCATATTTAAAAATATAAAATATAAGGGCCCACCGGTATCGGGATCAGGGTCCAAGGTACCGGTGGTTAGGGTCCCAGGGAAAGAAACCTCCTCACAATACGTGCCGTTTCGAGCAGTACTGCTTCCTGTATCAGGCACTTGATCCAACCGTCTAACGAGAGCCTCTTGAGGTGTTGGTCGAGGCTCTCTGCCATTAGGCCACTGGCCGTTATTACTATCGGCACAATGATTGCAGAGTCCACATCCCACATGCTGACAATCTCGTGAGCCAAGTCCAAATATTTTATTTGTTTGTCTTTTTCGGCTTTCACGAGATTCCCATCATGCGGGACAGTAATATCCACCATCATTGTGCGGCGCTCTAATCTATCTATCAGCACTATATCCGGATTATTAGCGGTTATACACCTATCCGTGTTTAGTCACACCGATTAGTCATACCACGAGCTTTACGGTGAAGGAAAACATCGAGAGGAAACCTGCATACGTCTGAGAAGAAATTCAAAAGGCGTATGTATAGTCGTGCTTCAGTAACGGCGATGGACTCGCCATCTGTCACGTTGGCACCTAATATACTTCTGGCGGAAAGTGGGTGTGTGGGTATTACCTATACACCTCTGCCTACCCCTTCTGGGACCCTTGTGGGAAGGCGTGAGGATAACATTATCTCGTGAAGTACGAGGTTGGATTGCATTTATCGCGGGCTTTTGGCCAACGAAAAATGTTGAAATATTGTAGACGTGGATTTGCGAACTATTCGGCATGTGTTTAAGATTACAGCCTTTTGGAGTTGCATATATGTGAGTTTGTGAATGTTTAGAGTTTTGAGGCTTTTATGAAGGGCTTTTATTATTATTATTATTAGTGAAAGGTTGCACACTTCACTATAAACTATAGGGAAGGATAGTGGGTCTACTAGTAGCGTCTACGTGGATGGCACTAGTTATATCCCGTTATGTTTACCTTAGACTCATTGTCTCGACCATAGTTTTGTCTAGTTCTCATAACATTGTCTGTCACTGTGTCTTCATTGTTCGTAATAGTTGAGCTGTCAGCGAAGCCTTTAAGCTGATCCACCTCCTGTTGTAATTCACGTTCCGTCGTTGCATACTCCGTGCCGTTGTTGGCTTCGTTCGAGCCATTTTCGTCGAAATTAGGGCCGTTCATTTCAAAGTTGGAGCCATTTTTGTCAATATTCGAGCCCGTTTTGTCAATGTTCTGGCCATTTTGGTCGGGCAATGATACATCGTAGTCTGTCAAAGATTCATCCGATTTGACGTCCTGATCGGATTTGTCTTCTTCGGCGTTGGTGTACACCAACGAGATGAGCATCAGCGCTAAGATTAACTTTGGCCTCGAGCTTACCATGTTTTTTTTTCTGGCTGTCAACACTGACGCATTTTTTGTCTGTGGGCAAAGAATAGGTTGACGTTAGCTGTGGTGGGCAATAAGAAAACTAAATGAAAGGAATAGATTACATACATACATATCGTCACGCCGTGTCCTTAGTGACTCTCTGCCTAATCTCAGGAACTACTGGTTAGAATTGAAAAATATTTTTTGTGTTGGATGGTCCATTTCTCTAGAAAGGCTTTAGGCTATATAACATCACGCTACGACCAATAGGAGCGAAGCATAAATGAAAAATTTTGCAGGAACGGGAAAAAATATTCCTTTTTGAGAGCTTCCGTTGCGTGCGCTGCGTAAACGGTTTAAGTTACGAAAATATCATGTATGAGGGAATTGTTCATCTTTAAAAGTTCTAAAAAAAAATCCGCGACAGCATATGTCTATCTTTTAAGATTTACTCACATTTTTTATGGCAATCAAGTCCACGATGGGCTCCTGAACTACTTAACCGATTTCAATCAAATTTGCACACCGTATGCAGTTTGATCCAACTTAAAAGAAAGGATAGCTTACATCACAATTGGACCCGATAGGTGGCACTGCGATCGTGTTTCGGGAAATTTTACTTTTTCACTCGGGCGAAGCTGGGCGGGACAGCTAGTATTATAATAAAAAGTGATGGCCAGTCCATCGCCATTACTCAAGCACGACTATACATACGCCTTTGAATGTCTTCTCAGACGTATGCAGGTTTCCTCTCGATGTTTCCCTTCACCGTTAAGCTCTTGGTGTGAACCTCATTAGTACAGTCAGAGTTGCATTGTCTCACAAATTAGTTTTAATTTATTATACATATACATATCATACATATTATCACGCCAAGTCCCTAACGGGGTAGGCAGAGAGTATAGAGCGCCAGTTCTCTCTAGACTTACATACCTCTTTCGCTTCGTCCACATTCATCAGTCTCTTCATACATGCTCGTCGGTTTCGAGTACTCTTAACGTTCCCGTCCTTATTATATTATACCTTCTGTCGAAATTGGATTTTAAATTTGTTGAAGGTATTCAGGGGTATAATAATGATTCCAAATATTATATGACGCTTTTTAATTACGGTAGTTATCGTAAGTTATAATTCTTTATTGGAATTTACAAGATACCTCCATTTTGAACTTGCCGTTTTAAATTACTTTTTATACATACATACATATGCGCCCTTCGAAATATATGTACGTTTAGTTCGAAGGGCGTTTGCAACACCAGGGGTGTCACTCGCGTGCCGACCTTGTGTTGGGAGAATCGCTGTGCTAGCACAAGGGACGAACGGGTCCCCCTACTGCCTGATGGAGCGCGGTGACCTAGGCCTATGGACGCTTGCAACACCAGGGGTATCAGTCGCGTGCCGACCTTGTGTTGGGAGGATCGCTGTGCTAGCACAAGGGACGAACGGGTCCCCCTACTGCCTGATGGAGCGCGGTGACCTAGGCCTATGGACGCTTGCAACACCAGGGGTATCACTCGCGTGCCGACCTTGTGTTGGGAGGATCGCTGTGCTGGGACAGACGGGTCCCCCTACTGCCTGATGGAGCGGTGACCTGGGCCTATGGACGCTTGCAACACCAGGGGTATCACTCGCGTGCCGACCTTGTGTTGGGAGGATCGCTGGCACAAGGGATGGACGGGTCCCCTGCCTGATGGAGCGCGGTGACCTAGGCCTATGGACGCTTACAGCAGGGTATCACTCGCGTGCCGACCTTGTGTTGGGAGGATCGCTGTGCTAGCACAAGGGACGAACGGGTCCCCCTACTGCCTGATGGAGCGCGGTGACCTAGGTATGGACGCTTGCAACACCAGGGGTATCACTCGCGTGCCGACCTTGTGTTGGGAGGATCGCTGTGCTAGCACAAGGGACGAACGGGTCCCCCTACTGCCTGATGGAGCGCGGTGACCTAGGCCTATGGACGCTTGCAACACCAGGGTATCACTCGCGTGCCGACCTTGTGTTGGGAGGATCGCTGTGCTAGCACAAGGGACGAACGGGTCCCCCTACTGCCTGATGGAGCGCGGTGACCTAGGTCTATGGACGCTTGCAACACCAGGGGTATCACTCGCGTGCCGACCTTGTGTCGGGAGGATCGCTGTGCTAGCACAAGGGACGAACGGGTCCCCCTACTGCCTGATGGAGCGCGGTGACCTAGGCCTATGGACGCTTGCAACACCAGAGGTATCACTCGCGTGCCGACCTTGTGTTGGGAGGATCGCTGTGCTAGCACAAGGGACGAACGGGTCCCCTTACTGCCTTGGCCTTGCCCTCTAACGTCATCCAGCGTGCGTATTTTAGGTCGTCGACCTTTGTTTGCGTTTTTAAAAGCATTAGTATTGTAAGGCACATTCATAGCAAATAATGTATATGCAACTTTTCAAGGATTCGTTTCAAAATAACACTTTCCCTTCAAATGGAAAATGTGTTAATGTTTTGTTGTGTGTAATAGATATAATTAATTTATCATTTTTTATATAAAGCGGTATTTTTGTGGTTACGTCTTAGTAAGTAATGAGTTTTTCTGAACTTAAGTACAGTGATTAGTCACACCACGAGCTGAACGGTAAAGGAAAACATCGAGAGGAAACCTGCATACGTCTAAGAAGAAATTCAAAGGCGTATGTGTAGTCGTGCTGGAGTAACGGGTATGGACTCGCCATTTGTCACGTTGGCACCTAATATACCTCTGGCGGAAAGTGGGTGTGTGGGCATTACCTATACACCTCTGCCTACCCCTTTGGGGAACCCTTGTGGGAAGGCGTGAGGATATAGATAGATATATACATAAATACATAGGACATCCAAGACTAAGGTACAAATACTCGTGTCCATCACACAAACATCTGCCCTCAGCGGGATTCGAACCCGCGACCTCAAGTTTCGCAGTCAGGAGCTCTAACCACCACGATCGTCAAATATCCCCACGGCTTTCCACAAGCGTCTTCGAAGTGGTACCACACACCAACTTTCCACCAGAGATATATTTAAGGCCCACAAGAGTCCATCGCCGTTACTCAAGCACGACTATACATACGCCTTTGAATGTCTTCTCAGACGTATGCAGGTTCATAAAAACTCATTGGTACAGTCGGGATTCGAACTTGCGGCCTTTGCGTCGCAGGCAACTGCTCGAACCACTCGGCCACCACGGCTCATCATCTATATAAGTAAATATATCGTTGTCTAGTTACCATAACACAATTTGTGTGGAATTGTCCCAGGTATTTATTTATTTATATTAAGGGTAGGTCAAGGCTACCATAATGGCAAATAAAGGTTTGTAGAGTAAAGGCTGTAGCTTCGCTCAGACGAACGTCGCTCCCGGAAAGGTAACACTCAGCTCACGTACACACGACCTTGACTTTCGTTAAGTATTCATAACGCACACAACACTGGTCAAATGGCTAAAGTAGAGGCATAAATCGTGTAGGACACCGCAGGGTTGTCAACCACGTATTGTGGACTTCGTTAGTTTTAATTTAAAGCCTTATGTGATAGCGCAAAAGGAAGCAAATGAAAAGGGGTAGACAGAGGTGTATAGGTAGTACTCACACACCCACTTTCCGCCAGAGAGTAGACAGCCAGTTCTCTCTAGACTTACAGACCTACATACATATCATCACGCCGAGTCCCTCACGCTAGGCAGAGAGAGTAGAGCGCCAGTTCTCTCTAGACTTATAGACCTACATACATATCATCTCGCCGAGTCCCTCACGCTAGGCAGAGAGAGTAGAGCGCCAGTTCTCTCTAGACTTACAGACCTACATACATATCATCACGCCGAGTCCCTCACGCTAGGCAGAGACAGTAGAGCGCCAGTTCTCTCTAGACTTACAGACCTACATACATATCATCACGCCGAGTCCCTCACGGTAGAGAGAGTAGACAGCCAGTTCTCTCTAGATCTAGACTTATAGACCTACATACATATCATCACGCCGAGTCCCTCACGCTAGGCAAAGATAGTAGAGCGCCAGTTCTCTCTAGACTTACAGACCTACATACATATCATCACGCCGAGTCACTCACGCTAGGCAGAGAGAGTAGAGCGCCAGTTCTCTCTAGATTCTCTCTAGACTTACAGACCTACATACATATCATCACGCCGAGTACCTCACGCTAGGCAGAGAGAGTAGAGCGCCAGTTCTCTCTAGACTTACAGACCTACATACATATCATCACGCCGAGTCCCTCACGCTAGGCAGAGAGAGTAGAGCGCCAGTTCTCTCTAGACTTACACACCTACATACATATCATCACGCCGAGTCCCTCACGCTAGGCAGAGAGAGTAGAGCGCCAGTTCTCTCTAGACTTGCAGACCTACATACATATCATCACGCCGAGTCCCTCACGCTAGGCAGAGAGAGTAGAGCGCCAGTTCTCTCTAGGCTTACAGACCTACATACATATC
>JACCPG010006047.1:0-53849 GCA_016069955.1 Drepana arcuata | reverse complement strand
TCACGCCAGTTAATTTGCGAATCTCTTCATTGCGGATTCGATCTAATATCGTTACTCCGCACATTTTTCGAAGAGATCGCATCTCAACTGCATTCAAGCTATTTTCATACTTCCTCTGACATACCTAGAATTCGCTGCCATACAATAAGGTAGGTACCAATATCGCGTTGTGGACAGCAACTCGAGCATTCTTGCTCAGACTTTTACTGCCCATCAAAGCCAACATGGCCCCATTCACCTTATTTCCGGCAGTTAACCTTCTTTCAATATCTTTTTCATACTTTCCATCTCGTGTGAACATGCTTCCTAGAAATTAATAATAATAATATATCCTCACTCACGCCTTCCCACAAGGGTATACAAATTCATTCATTAAAATAGATATTATTTAAATTTCGAAAGAAGTATAAAATGTACGTGAAGCCTTAGATTAGAATTATAGCAGCAGTATTGTTTCAGTTGCAGGTGAAATATGTTTTACAATCCTTAATGGTTTGGCAGTAAAATATACGTGCTACGTAGCGAGATTTGCTCGTAGCAATTTAGATGTGCTACGAGTTCGTAGTGCCGCTACGTGTACGTAGATGGCTGCTACGTCTTTGCAAATCAAATTGTACGGATTCATGTTTTATAAATGCATACTGGTATCTTCTGACTTGTGCATGTGCTTTCATATTACAATACAGGTAGTGGTTATGCCTTTCAGTTAAAAAACAAAGTTTGATAGAAAATATGTAAATGAATGATGAATAATGTTCATAATTTTCTATGAACATCATGCAATATTTCAATATAAAAATCAGTCATCGTTAATACTTTTCTATTATATCCTCTTTTACATAAAAAAATATGTATTTTACAAAAATGTTGTATAAAAAATCTTGGTTCTACGTTTTATACAATTATAATAATTACTTCTCAAATGCTGAATTGTCAGATTTTTCAAGAGAATTACATTCTAACAACTCTTAAATTACAACCGTTGTCATAACAGAGGAAGTAGACAGCCTACAATAGGCAGATTTAAATTCATACAGTTTTTCACCGTCCATTAGTTTGGAGTCGTGGTGATTAAAATGCAAATTGGGTGTTGATCAGTGTTCATGGCGCGGCATTTGACTGCGGCTAATGTGCTGTGGGTACACTGTCGGCTGACACGACCACACGCACATTACGCTTGTTCATCACACATACATAATTTATTATCAAGGACAGGGGTAACATAACATTATTACGTTTCGACTTTGAAATACAAAGTTATATTTAAGACCAATAAGGTCTTATTTTTACGTTTTTTTTTATTTATGACTAGCTGAGCGGGACTCAGCTTCTCTTGTGTGAAAATATGAGAATTTCAAAACATAATCACCGGATTCAATTGTATGTTCAGATCATCCAGAGGCCCACTCAAACATATAATCAAAATCGGTCCAGCTGTTTGGGTAGAGTTAGGTTAGTGTTTTTCACACACGTACAAAGTACAGTAGTAAGTGTAAAGATAGCTAATTAAAATTTTCACACTTCATAAAGGTCCTTGATGTCTGTGTGTGTGAATGAAAATTGATGTGTCAGTAGACCGAAACCACAATTTTAACTTTGATGTCGGAATATATCCTGATGTGGCTAAAATGTTATTCGAATCGACGGAATCCCGCAACACTCGAGGGAATGATTCAGTGCATTACCGCGACACATTCCCAGTCACATGAAATGTCTCAACATACACTACACTTACATATAAATATTATTGTGTGCTACAAGCTACTGTAGCCTTGGAATGCTGAAGTCAATAATATTATACCATCACGCTTCCACACAAAGGATCCTTGAGGGGCTAGGCAGAGGTGATCACCCTCATTTCGCCGGAGTTATATGTTGATGCCAACGTCACAGTGACATGATTCAAGCTCGACTATACATACGCGTTTGAATTTCTTTTCAAATGAATTCAGATTTCCTCTCGATATTTTGCCTCACCGTTAAATCTCCTGATTTGATCAGTGAATTTTTTTTTGTATATTTTCGATTCGAATTCCCAGTCTTTGTTTACTCGAACTTCTCGACCACAACGGCAGCTGAACAATAATCTTAGGATTTTTTTACCTACATATACTGTATGGTAATTTGGCCGATACCTAAATAATATACATACAGCAGTATCAATAAATTTGCCTCAAATAACTTCGAGTTGATACAGTAGCCTCCAAATGCCAAATACCACTCAATGTGAAATAATTAAATCCACCAATGTTCCGATGAGCAAGTTTGTCGCACAAATCGCCGATTGATCGACTGAGCTGAGACTCGACAGAAATGTGTTTGCCTTTTAATCAACTAGCTAATTGCCCTTTGATCCCGCGTTATTACATTTACATTTATAACTTCTAAGACAGACATCGTACGTCTATATTTACACTATGTATTTATATATTGGTGTGTCTGGGGATTGAAGTTCTAACACACTTCCAGCGAGAAAAATAATTGCTTTGTTTAGATAAAATGTCTGTGCATTACATAAGCACACTCAATTGGTAATGTCCTACTCATGTGTTGCTGTCATGTGGTTTTATATAAATAAGGCTATTGTCATTAAAAATAACTGCATCGTATCGCACTCATATGTACGTATCATCATGCCGAACCGCTCACAGCCAGAGAGTAGAGCGCCAGTTTTCCAGACTGCCGGATTGCTTTAAGCCAGGCTTGTCTGCTGGAAAGATAGTTTTCGTAGGTCATGGATATTCCAAACTAACTTTGCCAATAAACATTAAGCTGTGTATATAGATGCAGATAATGGAACCATTCCAGGCGTAATAACGTTGTTGCATAACAATGCCAAGCAACATCCCGTGAACTCCGACAACGCAACACGGGTTAACCCAATGATCTTGAAACATTCGTGCCAAGCTGTGCTGTTCGTACGGTTCCAGAATCGATATTGGGGAAAGTGTAGCGAGCGACCTTTGGCCGGCCGCCAGCCAAGGCCCACCGCTGGGACGTGGCCAGCGTTGCTATCCACCACACGCCGCCTGGTAAACCCCTTGTGCAACCAACCCGGGAACATAATGTTCGTCAAGTAATTAACAATACTTAAATGATAATTTTAACGCTTTCTTCATACACCATCACAGATATAATTATTTAATTAAATTTCTTTGCTAGACTTTCTATTCTCACCATATGATAGCTTTATGTAGGCAGACAGGATTTAGTGGCGTAGCTTTTAAGACTGGTCTGCTCCAAAGTATCAGCTCGTAACGGTGGGCGGCGTGCCTTAGATGTCGGCAGACGGCCCGAAGGACAAATGTTCGTTTATTTATACGCTTGTTTGTCCTCCAAAGTATATGGGTGAAGATATAACAGCGAATGGGAACAGCAATAAAATGTCTCGCTATTGATCCGACTTATTTTGGCCGTTCTAACAATAGTACTGACTTGGTAACTAAGCTCTGTGTTTGAGTGCTATTGAGGGATGCAGTAAATTGTCGGCAGGCGGGTGAATACTTGAGCATTCTGGGTTGGAAGAATTATATGCCTGGCCTCACAACAAATGACACGAGGGTATGGTGTTGCTGCGGGCAGCAGCATTTTATGGCTATAAAGTTAATGAACCAGGTCGCCTTTATTAGAAGGTATAAGCTGTAGAACGCCTAGATCTACTCATAGAGCCGATATGGTTACGTTACGTATCTTTGCAGTGTAAATTGTTGTGGTTTCAATACGGTATTATAAGAATTTATTTGTTTGAACTGGGCGCGTGATCCAATTAATTTGAACTCCCCTCGGCTATTGTTTTGCGGATTTCCTTCGAAATTGTATTGATTCAACACAAAACGACACAGAGAGTGCAAATGCGTTGTGCTCATGAAATCGACTTTAAATTGGAATGCAGTGACCCGGTGAACTCCACTGAACTAGGGGAAAGCAGCCAAGTGTGGAGGGGGGAGGGGGGAGGGGGGACTTAGATGAACCCCCAAAGTCAATACGTGGAGGCTCAATCAGCCGTGGGGGGCATTATATCGAGGCGCGGGTGAATTTTTATAATCTTGATATTGGCTCAAGTCTCCTGAGAAATTTTCTAAGCACGATAGCGATGTCGAAATATCTAATCTTATTAAAGTACCCATGTATAAGTCTAAATATTTCTAGTGACGCAGGCAATGTCGGTTCCCACCGGGTTCGTACCGGTAATGGCGAATGCGGATGTCTCTTTTAGATAAAGTAGGTCGAAATATATTTATTTGGCCGAAACTACTTTAGGTGGATGGTGTACGACTGAATTGTCACTTATATGATTATCTGCCCTCAGCGGGATTCGAACCCGCGACCTCAAGTTTCGCAGTCAGGAGCTCTAACCACCAGACCAGACGGCAGATTCTTCTTCTTAATTGTCTTATTTGTATCAAAATGTCCAATCAGCGCATCATCCACAATTTCTAGTGAGTACCTACTATCACGTGGGAATGAGTGCAAAGTACCTTTTAATTCTCCGTCCTATTGCTTCCCGGACACGAGCTTGTTTTTGTATATTCGTATCCATTAGCGTGGCCGGGTGCGCAAATTAAAATGCAAATCGAGTTGCCTAGTGCCTCGATTGTCGGCCGTCGGACTACCACGGTCTTATTTCTAATACCTGTATGGAACCATCTTGTGTACATGACAGGTTCCATTGCTCTATTAGAATGATTTGTTCAGTTAGGGTTAAGATATAGTTTATGCTCAAAGCTAACTTTAGATGTCTTGCGGAAGTTTTATGAATAATGTAATTTGTCTAATACCATTAAGGTGGCAAATAAAAATGCGGCCCGCATGATGGTAAGCGGCTACCACCGCCTGCATACGAAAATAATTCAAGGACTTGTATGATATCGAGTGTAGACTTATATATATATATTTTTATGTACATACTCACACCTTCCCACAAGGGTCGACGAAGAGGTAGGCAGAGGTGTATAGGTAGTACCCATACACCCTCTTTCCGCCCGAGATATATTATAGGTGCCAACGTGACAGATGGCGAGTCCATCGCCGTTACTCAAGCACGACTATACATACGCCTGTATTGAACTGTATCTTGTATCTTGTTGTATCTTGAATTGTATCTTATAATATATACAAAAATATTCACTTATAATTCGGCTATTGCGCCGGTGTACTCTTCATATCTGTTGACTCATCGTTAGACCACAACTATTTACCAGTACCTAAAACATACCGAGAAACGTGTTATGAAGAAATGGTCGCGTATATTTCTCATTAACTACGCGTATATTGCCGGCATCGTAAATAAACCAAACGTCAGTTTTCTAGCTCGCCATAATCTAGGGGGAAACGGTGCTGAAATAAAAACTGGTACAGCGAGTGTAATTAATCCCAGCGATCTCGTTTAATGGGGAAAGAGGGAAAATGAAATGTCCGTTGCTATGAACGTGGCTTGAGTGGCGGGTTCGATCGCGCGGAAAAATTCTCGGAATTATAAACCGCTCTCGTGACGTCATTTCAAATATTATTAGTGATGTTTAAATTGTATTAGGGATCGAATTCTTTTGCATCGTGCCGTAGACGACCTTCTTGTGAGCATTAGAATAAAGAATGGTGCTATATATAAAACTTTTGTCGTCAGTTTCGTAACTACGCAATTGTACTAGACAAGACTTTAAAAGAAAAGAAAGTGAAAGGTTAATATGAACATAAATCTATATATATATAGGAGATCCCATTTTTGAACTGACTCATCACGAAATCTCAGGAACTGTAAGGCCGATTGACTTGAAATTTAGTAGGAGTATTCCTTACGCGGTGTAGAGGTCAGCTAAGAACGGATTTTGTGAAACTCCACCCGCAAGGCGTTAAATAATAAAAAACACGTTATTCAACCATTGCTTTTTATGGCGCGAAGTACCAATGTTATTTATCTGGGAAAAACAATTGCAAGAGAGTCGTTCTTCACTTGCGTTTTAAAATAAGAATTCGATTCAATGTTTGATTTCAATGATTCAATTTTTTTTAATCGATTATTTATACATTTAACTAAGTGTTATTTGTGATCTTTAAAATAATTTAAATTAGTTATTAATAAATTTAATTAATTTATTTCAACGCATAAACATAGATGATGCTCAAATATAAAACAATATTAATTGGACACCAAGAATCGTATTTATTGCATATTGTTATGGTATACCATAGACGATAACAAGTAAAACTGGCGCGTACCATAGATTGATTATGGCGCGAAATACAAATGTCATCTGGAAAAAACAATGCGAGAGAGTCGTTCTTCACTTACGTTTAGTAGAGTCGGGACAAGTCGGGCAATTTTTGTGGTTTTTTTTTTCAGTTCGGAGTAACGATCTTAGATCGAATCCGCAATGAAGAGATTCTCAAATCAACGGGTGTGAACGGGGTGTGATTGAAAAGATGAAGAAAGGCATGTTAGGTTGGTTTGGACATATAGAGACGATAAGATTGACGAAACAGATATACAAAGCGAAAGTGTGTACAAGAAGAGGCAGAAGAAGACCACGTTCCAACTACCTAGATGAAATCAATCGGACGCTCAAGGACGGAAACGTCAAGAGTACTCGAAACCGACGAGCATGTATAAAGAGACTGATGAATGTGTACGAGGCGCAAGAGGCATGTTAGTCTAGAGAGAACTGGGGCTCTATACTCTCAACCTACCCCGTTAGGAACTTGGCGTGATGATATGTATGTTTTTCAATTCTTTACCCTTATGGTAATAAGGCAAGAAATCTGTTGTAACGATATTCACAACACTATAACTTCTAGAAAACAACTGTTGTATTCTCTGTGACTCACCGTGTGTTAATTCAGCTGTCTCTCTATCTCTGTGCCTTATTTCATCCAATACCGTTCTGTAATTTTTGCAAGCAATATATATTCTTATACTTTTGTAATGTTCGTAGGTAACACGTGAACGTACTGTGTTTGTCATTTAATCGCTCTGCTTTGCTAATAATTTAACGATATGTATTGGTTTTTATGTTACCTATTTATTTTTTATACTTATATTATGCATCTTTATTATAAGGCTTTTCTTTTATTTAATCATCTATAGCCGAGCCGTGGTGGCCGAGTGGTTCGAGTAGTTGCCTGCGACGCAAAGGTCGCAAGTTCGAATCCCGACTGTACCAATGAGTTTTTCTGAACTTAGGTACAGTGATTAGTCACACCACGAGCTTTACGGTGAAGGAAAACATCGAGAGGAAACCTGCATACGTCTGAGAAGAAATTCAAAGGCGCATGTATAGTCGTGCCTGAGTAACGGCGATGGACTCGCCATCTGTCACGTTGACACCTAATATACCTCTGGCGGAAAGTGGGTGTGTGGGTATTACCTATACACCTCTGCCTACCCCTTCGGGGACCCTTGTGGGAAGGCGTGAGGATATATATATTATTATAATCATCTATAAATATAAAAATTAATGTTTGTCCGTTATAGAATCGTAAACGGCTGGACCGATTTTAATAACATTTTCCGTGTGACTTCAGGTGGTTTCGAGAATGGTTTAGATTCACAATTGGACCCGATAGGTGGCGCCACTGGGTCCATGGCTTTTACTTTTTTCACCCAAGCGAAGCTGGGCGGGACAACTAGACTATATCTATAAATATATAGAAGATCCCATTTGTGAACTCACTCATCACGAAATCTCAGGAACTATGAGGCCGATTGACTTGAAAGTTGGTAGGAGTATTCCTTACGCGGTGTAGAGGTCAGCTAAGAACGGATTTTATGAAACATTTTTGGCATGATAGAATGAATTTGACGATAGTCCATCCTTCAACGACAATGCGGGGGTGATAAATATTTCAAAAAACTTTTGACCTAAAGCTCCTTTTGGTTTGAAACTTAGCAATATCTGTTCATTATAATTTAAAGTTTTTAATGATTTTATGAGTAATCGATTATTTATACATTTAACCAAGTGTTATTTGTGACTTTCATAATAATTTAAATTGTTTCACCCATAAACATCGATGATGCTCGAATATTAAACAATATTAATAACAATAATGTAACGGAAACCAAGATTATTCGAAATTCGCCTCTTTATCAATTAGTTTCGTATAGAATATTTATTGCATGCTAGCTGTGCCTGCAACTTCGTCGGCGTGGACGGCATTTTTATCTTTCGTAAAAATTGTTTGTTTTTTCAATAAAAAGTATTCTATGTTACTTCTTATACCTACCTCCAAGAATATGTGTACAATTTTATATGATGATCGGTTTAGTAGTTTTTACGTGAAAGCGTAACAAACAAACTTACATTCACATTTATAATATTAATAAGTTAGGATAGTAAGGATTGTTACAAGTAAATTGATAACAAGTAAAACTAGCGCGTACCATAGATTGATTATGACGCGAAATACAAATGTCATCTGGGAAAACAATTGCGAGAGAGTCGTACTTCACTTGCGTTTAATTTGTTGCAAAAATTCGATTGAAATGAAGTCCCTTCCGCTGTCTGTTCGCTTAGATCTTTTAAGCTATTCCGCGGATTTCAATGCGGTTTTCAGCAATACATAAAGTGATTAGAGAGGAAGGTTTGTATTATATGTTTAATGAATAAAGAAATATTCAAAGATTTGTAGTGTGATGATAGAAACATATTTTTGTGCGCTTAAATCGCATACGCTGGATAAACCTTACGAGATAGATCAATTAAATGTACTACGGAATAGTATATCTTAAAATGATCGATAAAAATGTCCGCGATAATATTTAATTATCTGTAAAGGATAAACCACCATAACCATTTTTACCTTTTACATAGTATTAGTATCAATATTGCACCCGTGCGAAGCCGGGGCGGGCAGCTAGTATATATATATATAAATCGTTCTCTGCTTTGCTTAAAATAATATATAACTGAATAACTTAAATGAAGCCTGTCTCATTATTATTGGTTATATCTCCAATTTTTATTAGCTTTATTTTAGGAACCGTCATGGCCGTGTGTTTCGAGCAGTCGCCTGCAGTGCAAAGACTGCAAGTTCTAATCCCGACTGTACCGACGAGTGTTTCTGAACTAAAAGTAATTAGTCACACCACGAGGTCTACGTTGAAGGAAAGCATCGAAAGGAAGCCTGAATACATTTGAGAAGAAATTCAAAGACGAGTCTTGTGCTGGCAGCTGAATATATCTCCGGCGAAACTGGGAGTGATGCCTATGCATTCGGGGTCCCTTATAGAAAGAAAAATAAAAAATCATAATAGTCATGCCCATTTTTACTCAGTGGTATCTCAACCAGGTTTAGAGTCAGTTAATTAATGTAATCAAACAAATCTAAGTATTAAACTTGTATGTATATGGCATGTATCTCTAGACTGATAGTGAGACAGGCTTACATCATACAAACCTAACCTCTAACTGAAACGTTACGTCGTCCTTGAAGCCAAATTACACAATAATATCAAACGGTTCTAATAACATCAATTGGGCGTATTATTTTGTTGTTTTTTTTTTAAATCAAACGTCTGAATATAATGACCTTGAGGTTAAGGTCAGCGTGAAAGCCTTCATATCGACCTTGCGCCTAGACCTTTGGGGGTCATGCTATCTTTTCCTGTTTTCGTATTCGATACGTTTCATCAACTGCTATCAATCTTGATACAACGATATTGATATTAAGAGGCTAATGAAATACTGGAATACAAAGTCGAAAATATATAGAGATGAAGGCGTGACTTGGTTTTAATGGTGCTTTGGATGCGTAGTAAGGTTGACTGAAAAACCTAATATGTATGCAAAAGAAATGTGTCTAGCAGAAAAGCAGAGAAAGTTCACTGCTGCCGTTGGCGGTCGGAAACGCTAGCCTTGATGCAAACATTGGGTTTTGGTAACCCATTCTAGAATCATTTCTCACTCAAAATCAAGTCTCATTGATAGCTTCAAAAGTGTGCTTCGGCCCTTTAGAATAACTAAAATTAATAAATAATTGGGACGATCCCACACAAATTGACCTAGCCCCAAACTAAGCAAAGCTTCTGTTATGGTAACTAGACATCGATTTATTTACGTATATACATAAATACATAGGACATCCAAGACTAAGGTAAGAATACTCGTGTTCATCAGCCCAGCCATCTGCCTTCAGCGGGAATCGAGGCCGCTGTTCGATTCCCGCTATCTATGTAAGTAAATATATAGTTGTCTAGTTACCATAACACACGCTTCGCTTAATTTGGGGCTAGGTCAATTTGTGTGGAATTGTCCCAAAGTATTTATTTATAGTTTTGTAGCCGTCTACAATAAAATTACTGTTGAGAGTAAGGTAAAAGTGAATTAAGAGAACCTCAAAAAGAGTGAAATACTGTAAGTCTGGCAACGCGCTTGTGATACCTCTGATAATGCAAGTTTTTAGCACTTGTTATCAGATGGCCACCTTATAGCTACCTCAGTGGTATATACACAGCCCACATTTTAGAAATTCCTTGTCTCCTTCAAGATGTGGTAACCTTTATTGATGCTGGTACTATATTAACATTCCATCGTGTGTTGTATATGCCAACATTGTGGCAGCTTGTTTTGTTATTTCTGGTAGAGCAGCGCTTCCTACAACGTTTTCCAATATGTGTTCCGCACGACACGAGTTTTTGTGTAGTAAAGGGTGTTTGCTAACTCAACAAGCATAGTTTGCATTACAATGTCCTATAAATACGAGACAAGCAACTGTCTTTTAGGACACTAAATTATTGTGTTTAATAATATATGTCGCAATAACGCCTTCCCTCAAGGGCCACCGAAGGATTAGGCAGAGGTGTATAGGTAGTACCCGCACACCCATTTTCCGCCTGAGATATATATTTGGTTCCGACGGGCTCAAGCACAACTATACATACGCCTTTAAATTGCTTTTCAGACGTATGCATGTTTCCTCTCGATGTTTTCCTTCACCGTAAAGCTCGTGGTATGACTAATCACTGTACTTAAGTTCAGAAAAACTCAGTGGTACAGTCGGGATTCGAACCACTCGGCCACCACGGCTATTCTGAACATTAATCCAAATTATATGACTAGTCTTCTCTCTTTCTACTTTCTATTAGTAATGTGTAAGACAATACATTTTCGCATTCTAACTCTTTATTATTTACGTTGTGGTCAAGTTGCCGTATACATATATTGACACTCACGTTGACAAGCATGCAATTCACTTGATGATAAGTGCGTAAGGACGCTTGCAACACCAGGGGTATCACTCGCGCGCTGCCGACCCTGCAGGAATCTTTTCACACCCTTCTTCATGAACTCCAAGCTGTATTCTCTAAGGCGCTGTGCTCTCTCTCAACGGAGAGTTCATTCCGCAGCCTGAGCGTTCGTAATGCGAGTCTCGTATTAAAGTTTAAAATAATGTGTCTGTTAGTGGAGATGCAAGGAAGGCAGTGTGATCGTCCGGCGATATAACGCCAGCTGACCGTTTCTTTATTATCCCATTGCATCTAGTGTGGCTTGTTTATGTGCATCATTTATCACGGTTTAAATGCTCGCTAAAGGCTATTTCTGTTGGCTGGGTCCAGTGTACGTCATTTTACGTTTGAGACCTATTTACTTAATATTATCTGATCCTTTTATTTAGTCCTTAAACTCTATCCCACGCGATCAAGCACTACTGCAGTTATTATTTAAATGTTACGTTTTTTATACTATTGTCACAAAATACTCGTGGACAATATAGGAAATAGCTAAGGATGCTTCATACACCACTAGCTTTTACTCATAGCTTCGTGCAATCGTGATATTTCACATCCTCGCACTAAATAGATTGCTCGTTAACCGGCCACTAGTCTAGTGAAGCGCCATCTGTTGTCGACTTTATTCGATAGGTGCTGTTTTTTTCCTAAATAAGATATAATTGAGGTCGGAGGGAATATGTTAAAAGAGATTTATAGTATTGGACCGTTGCTCGACCTAGAGACGAGCTAATTGGGTGCGACGGCGATAGATAGCAATGTTAATTGCACGATACAAAGTATAGGGCAATATATTGCCGAATTTGATACTGACTTATGACTGGGGAGCAACTGATGAAACCAGGGGTCTCTATAAAATGGTAGCCGCGGGATGAGTTGACTTAGAGGTAAATAAATATAAGTCAATATAAACCGATAAGCCGGGCTTTCGGTGTCTGCTAGGATTTGGCAAAAATGTATTTCCGAAGGGAATTTGAGGTCGAAGCCTTTTTCAGTGTGGTAACGCTACAGCTAGTATTTTGTAGTGTTTAAGAAGTTCCGAAAAATTAATGATAAAACAATGTAATAAGATGACGGCCGTCTCTAGTGGTCCTGACTGCGAAGCTTGAGGTCGAGCTTGGGTTTGATTCCCGCTAAGGGCAGATATTTGCGTGATGAACACGAGTATATTTAACGTAGTTTTAAATTTCTTATGTGTTTATATATATAAGTATATATATCGTTGCCAAGTTACCATAGTACAAACTTTGCTTAATTTGGGGCTATGTCAATTTGTGTGGAATTGTCCAAATGCCTTTATTACTATTAAATGTCAGTTTCATTAACACGCTGGGCATTCTTACAAACTTAAAAATGTACACGCGCATACTAATATTATAACAGACAGCATTTGCTTGTGTGTCTGTACAACGCGCGCTAGGGAACTACTGAAACTTTTATTATATAGCTCGTTTGTTGAGGCTTTTGGCTCTATTTCAAAAGGCTACCGAGTGAGCGGATACTCAAATTTAACGAGAGTAAAAAAGTACGGCACAATTAGTCCCATTAGTAAAGATAAAAGTCATTCCAGACTTAGATAAATACCTGGCAATAAATACGTAATCAAATGTTACTGCGCTCTGTGCATCGTAACTAATGACCGCATTATACGGCAGGAGATCAAAGCGTACCGTTGTCAGTTTATTGCCCGCCCTGAGCCCCTGCCCATAATTGGATTCAATCTGGCTCCCTGCGTTGAAACGTATTAGAGATAGTGGGAAGAGAGTGCACCAGGTGCTTCTAGGCTCCGTCATTAATTGACATGCGCCACATTCTAGCTTCATTGTGTGGTTTTATTAGTACTTGTAAACGAACCTTAATCACAGCAGATTCGGGACAATCAGTGTTCGGTTTATACTAAAATCTTATATGTATAAAAAAATATTCCTGAAATATCTCCAGATTCGGATATCTGCTGTAAGAGATTAAAACGTTGCTACATTATTTTTGATCCTACCCAGGGGTTCGAAATTACGTTTTATTGAGATGCACTCTGGCAGAAATTGCTTCACTCTCCACTGACGGCTCATGACCCAGAGGTGACTTTTTAACCCCAAAAGTTGTAAATATTTATAGGCCCTGACCCCCACGTGTCCAGTTCACTTTCAACTCTGGATAACAACTCCGTTTGTGAGCGCCCATTAACCCTCTGAAAGTATTTAGCTTTCATTAGCGGTAACAGCTTTTAGGAATATTCAATACTTTTTATTTTGAATTGAGACTGTCGTGTTTTGCCTATCAATTTAATTATTGTACATTAAGATGACTTGATTTGAATATTTATAACCTTCACGCTGTTATCTTCAGTATCTTCGGAATATATATAAATATACTCATAAAACTATAGTTAAGTCCAGAAAAGCTCAAAAACCACCGTGTTTTTAACCTACAATCTTGATTCAGTCGCCACTGATATGAATCTTATTGACATAGTTCAGTTGGTCTAATAAATTGCCTATTCAACCTGCTTGGAACATATCCAAATTCACACCAAATAATCAAATTATTAATAACCCAACAATTTATATGTATCAGAATTTACCATTTGAATATCAAGTAATTTCTTGTTAGAGCTGCGGTTTCGTTCATTTTGTGTTCGCACGCGGAATTTGAATATGCCCTCGGAAATTAATATCAGTATCGATTGGTGTCGATTTAAAGGCAAGCTGTGTACAGTCGGAATAATTCACGTATTCATCTAATGAATACGTGAATTATTCCGGTAGCCTCAGACGTATTACGTATTACTATACTGAATTCTAGAGCAAGTGAATGAATTTGTATATCTTGGAAGCATGTTCACACGAGATGGAAAGTATGAAAAAGATATTGAAAGAAGGATAACTGCCGGAAATAAGGTGAATGGAGCCATGTCGGCCTTGATGGGCAGTAAAAGTCTGAGCAAGAATGCTCGAGTTGCTGTCCACAACGCGATATTGGTACCTACCTTATTGTATGGCAGCGAATCCTGGGTATGTCAGAGGAAGTATGAAAACAGCTTGAATGCAGTCGAGATGCGATCTCTTCGAAAAATGTGCGGCGTAACGATATTAGATCGAATCCGCAATGAAGAGATTCGCAAATCAACTGGCGTGAATGAGGGCGTGATTATAAAGATGAAGAAAGTTGGTTTGGACACATAGAAAGGATGAGTGAAGAAAGATTGACGAAACAGATATACAAAGCAAAAGTGTGTGCAAGAAGAGGCAGAGGAAGGCCACGTTCTAACTACCTGGATCAAATAGATCGGACTCTGAAGGACGGGAACGTTAAGAGTACTCGAAACCGACGAGCATGTATGAAGAGACTGATGAATGTGGACGAAGCGAAAGAGGTATGTAAGTCTAGAGAGAACTGGCGCTCTATACTCTCTGCCTACCCCGTTAGGGACTTGGCGTGATGATATGTATGTATGTATGTATGTACTATACTGAATATATTACTATACATACTGCAAAAGGTTTAGATTGTTTTGAATATGCTCGTGTAGCTTTAATGCTTATAGACTTATTTGCGTCACCTCGTTATCAAGTAGTGTTATAATACCTTCTTCTACGTCCTTACTAATATTATAAACGTGAATGTAAGTTTGTTTGTTACCTTTTCACGTAAAAACTACTTAACCGATCATCATAAAACTTTGTACACATATTCTTGGAGGTATTAGAAGTAACATAGAAATGTTATTTTGAAAAAAAAATATTTTTACGACAGATAAAAAAGCCGTCCACGCGGACGAAGTCGCGGGCACAGCTAGTACATTATAAATAATGAATTAGTTGGGACAGTTCGATACAAATAAGCCTAGGTCCAAACTAAGAAAGCTTGTCCTATGGCAACGAGACAATTATACAAATACCTACATATATACAAATATGCACAATACGTAGCACATCCAAGACTAAGCAACAAATAATCATGTTCATCACACAGAAATCTGCCCTCAGCAGGAATATAACTTGAGACCTCAAGTTTCGCAGCCAGGATTTTGATCACTAGACCAGACGACCGCAAATGTAATCAATAACATCTGGTAGGTGCGCAGAGCATGGTAAAGGTATAATTTCGCGTTATGTTAGTTCGCAGCCCCACATTGGGCGCCAAACTGAATATAATTCTCTTATATTTTAAAAGCCATGGTACGTTTGGTGTTTAGTTAAGGTATGGACCATTTTTCAGATTTGTTATCAGAATTATATGATCCGCCCTGGAAACGAAAGATGTTTAAGCGAATAGGGCGTTATGTGAATACCGGTTATATGCGATGCTGGCCAACACAGATGTTATTGTATTTGAATATTATTATAGTATATGTTCCCCATCGATCCGGTGGATCCGGGACCAAGGGGTTACAAATTTCTTCCCAGCCACTTTAGTTGATTTGAATTATAATCCCCCGAGCAGACGGCCGGGCAGTGAGGCCAACGTGGCCAGAATAAAGAATGATATTCTATTTCGTCGCGTCGTGAAAATTTTAACAGGGGTACAAATACACAGGGGTACACAAAGTATTCAGGGTGTACCTGAATACTTTTTGTCCCTATAGAAGTAAATCAGGACAACCCAATACGTTATGTATTTAATTAAATATACAAAATAAAATGTTTATCATTATGACATTGTATTATGAACGGTTTTATTAATGTTATCATTGAAATACATGTGTGTTTTTATAGTGAAAACTAGGACTCAGTGATCTGACATTGTGAGTCATTGATCTTGTACATTCCAAACAAACACTTATTTAACATCATATTCATTGTCTTTACCACAGTTTCTATGGAGGTCTATAATAACTCACCTAGCTCAATCTATAAGAAGCAGTAATTTAATTAAATAATACTTACCGAGTCACCTACAAATTTCTTTTAAATAGACTGTTTTCTAGTATTCGAGCGGTTTAGGCGCTCATCTGCTAAAGTGTCAAACAAAAACGTCAAACATGTAACGACAAAGTTTTCCTTACTTTGTAGCCGACATCTGGCCGTCGATGTAATGTATTTTTAACCGGATACTAGAACAAAGAGTACACCGACTGTGAATGAAGGCTTTGTCGCTGATGAATACCCTTACCATAATTACAATCAACTTTACATTGCAAACTCACAGCTGAGTGCACATTATTCTGCAGGCCCGTAACACACCAGTATTATTTATACCGACCAGAAAAGAAAGGTTGATAACCTTGCAATTGCAATGTCGATTGTATGTTTGTTTCAGAGATTTAAAGCCGATCTTGTTTGGCTTCCTCCTCAACATCCTTAATCATGAGATTCATGGTCACTCCATGCGAAGAGACATTTTAAATGATTGTCAAACAGTTTTTGAATAAGTTAAGTCAAGACGGTATGTATTTATATGAAAGATAAAGTGTATTTCATGACGTATGCGGAAATCAAAGAGATTGCGCTAGATCTCTTTAGACTTACAAACTTTTCGCTTCATCCACGTTCCTCCATCCACACATCCACACATATACATACCAGGGATTGAAACAAAACTGAATATTTCACGTAATATTTAGTGCCATATTTGTCATACACGATTTTCTGCTAAAAATAATACATTTATCATGACTCTTGAATGATCCCCCAAGATTTAAACAGAAATTCTCAACTCATAGTCAATCATACCCAGCTCTCGGAATACTTATATATTTAGCCGCCAACGTGACAGAAGTCCGCACGTTGTCGACCTCAAATTTCAACTTCACGAACATTTGCAGGTTTTCTCATAATGTTTTCCTTTAACGCGAAGCTCGTGGTCTTATAAATCTATTTGTAAATTCAGAAAAACGCAAAATGTATAGACAACTAGTTTAAACCTGAACCGGTAAATACATACACAGCTGCAGTGACAGCCGGCAGTCGTGAATGTGGGGCTACACGCGCCTAATATCGCGCCTCGGACGAGTTCACTCCAACTTAAATAGTGCAAGTTATTAAAAAAGTTTAGTTCATCCTTCACAGTTCTACGCCGTCCATTGTGATAAGAGAAGGCTTTGCTTAAGTTTGCCCGACTTCTTGGACAGTCGATTTCGTTTATTAAGTACATGCGAGAATGCACTGGTCTATAGAATTCGTTTTGTATCCTGTTGACCGAGTGGTTTTACTGATCTGCAAGTTGTACTGTACCAATGAGTTTTTCGAAATTTAACTACCTACTGTGATTTCTCACACCTAGATATTGACTGTGAAGGAAAACATCAAGAGGACACCTATATACGTGACAAAAATGTAAAGACGATTGTATAATAACTTAAATACAATAATGTTATAGTCAGGGTAATTGGCATTGGTCGTTCTAGTTGCTTAAAATAATAATAATAATATATCCTCACGCCTTCCCACAAGGGTCCCCGAAGGGGTAGGCAGAGGTGTATAGGTAATACCCACACACCCACTTTCCGCCAGAGGTATATTAGCTGCTAACGTGACAGATGGCGAGTCCATCGCCGTTACTCAAGCACGACTATACATACGCCTTTGAATTTCTTCTCAGACGTATGCAGGTTTCCTCTCGATGTTTTCCTTCACCGAAAAGCTCGTGGTGTGACTAATCACTGTACTTAAGTTTAGAAAAACTCATTGGTACAGTCGGGATTCGAACTTGCGACCTTTGCGTCGCAGGCAACTGCTCGAACCACTCGGTCACCACGGCTCTTAATATAAATATAATATAAATAAATAAATATAAATATAATAATAGCTTAAAATAATATAAATAAATAGCTTTACTTCAGGTAAGGCTATATATCTCGAGATATGTATGTATGTATAGCAACTGAGTGGAAAGTTTAAATCGCTTGTAGGTAGCTGAGGATGACTCGCGTCTTGTTGACCACTGTCCACAACAATATTATCTATAGGAAACCCATTTCCTTTCACATAAACACAATTTAATTTGAGAGCTCTCCAAATTCGATGGCACTTTGTTTTATTTATATCTCTTCCAATTTAGTTTCCATTAGTATCTCTAGCGCTGTATACATACCATTAGGTGCAATTTTGGCAGCTTAATTAATGAGGATAATGTGTTTGTAATTTCGTGTTTGATATAAATATTTATTTATTTTCGTTTCGTTTCAGGTAAGTTACACATTGACCTGGTTACGAGCTTTGATGAGACCGAAGTGGGCAGTGGGGAAGTGGGTAAAAATATTGTAACTAAGTATAAGTCAAAGGAACGAAAAATAACTAAAAATTATCCGAGTTCTCCATGAACGCTGTGAACTAATTCCTGCAGGGAAGGCAACGCGCGGGCGACATTCCTGGGGATGCAAGCGTCCATAGGCATATTTGCTTGCTTGTCTGTCAACTTAATATTAAAAACTGGGTTAAGCATCTTGTTCTGTAAAACAGAGAATTTTCCCAAAGACTAAAGGCACACTGGTACATTTGTTTCGTCGTCTGGTCTATACCAAATTTCTTATATAACTTTTTACATAAGAAATTGTTGTGACGCACGCCTCTGAAAAGAAATTTATTCGTTACACAACGTTCTGATAAACATGTAGCCATTTGTTAATAAGAAACGCAAATCTGTTCAATTATTCATCGAATCGCGTAGGGTCCGCTCAAGGACGGCCGGTGTTGTTCCCTGTAAACAGATATATGGCTTCTTTGTTAAGAGACAAGTTATTGTACGCATTTTGTCTGATGGGATACGCGACTGAGTGGAATGAAGTGTGTGTCGCATAAATTGTGAAGACGATTTACTGAAGAGTATCTTTAGCTAATGAATAATGCTTAGTATTAACTTTCAGACACGTTGTTCACTCTTTCCCACAATCGTAATGCATCCTCTTTTATGAAGGTTTGGTCATAGCTTAGTGTATATCTTCACGCCTTTCTACAAGGGTCTCCGATGGGATAGGCAGAGGTGTGTAGGTAATGTATCACATAAACATCACGCCGAGTCACTCACGGGTTAGGGATTGTATTAAATTGTCAATAATATAAAGACAGTGAGTTTTTTTGTTTGTATAAAACAGAACAGAGAAAATTTGTACAGCGCACTAATCTCAGGAACTACTAATGAGATTTTAAAATGTGTTTGCATAAGGCTACAAGCTATATGGTAATTAATACCCAGGGCGACTGATAGCCAAATTTAACGTATTTAGTTAAAGTAATAAAATTGGCGTGTCTGTTAGCATGTATATGGATGTATACACGGTAAATATACCAAAAATTAACACTTTTTTTTAAATTGTCTGTCTGTCTTTCTGTCTGTTTGTTCCTGCTAATCTCATGTAACGACTGGACCGATTTTAACGGGACTTTCACTGACATATGGACGTAAAAAGAAGTAACTTAGGCCACTTTTATGATAACTGTTTTGTTAAATTCCACACGGACGAAGTCGCAGACACAGCTAGTTATTTTACATACATACATATCATCACGCCGAGTCCCTAACGGGGTAGGCAGAGAGTATAAAGCGCCAGTTCTCTCTAGACTTACATACCTCTTTCGCTTCGTCCACATTCATCAGTCTCTTCATACATGCTCGTCGGTTTCGAGTACTCGTAACGTTCCCGTCCTTCAGAGTCCGATCGATTTGATCCAGGTAGCTGGAACGTGGCCTTCCTCTGACTCTTCTTGCTCACACTTTTGCTTTGTATATCTGTTTTTTTTTTTTTTTTTTTTTTTTTTTTTATACTACTTGGGTGGCAAACAAGCATGCGGTCCGCCTGATGGTAAGCGGTTACCGCCGCCTATGGACGCTTGCAACATCAGGGGTATCACTCGCGCGTTGCCGACCCTGCAGGAATCTTTTCACACCCTTCTTGAAGAACTCCATGCTGTACTCTCCAGGGAAAACCTCAACGGGGAGTTCATTCCACAGCCTGAGCGTTCGCGGAAGAAAACTCCTTTGGAAGCGCCCAGTGCGAGACCTTTGTGGTTCCAAGGTATGGGGATGAATTCCCCGTCGATGGCGAGAGGTGCGGTGGTAGAAGGTGGAAGTGGGCATCATCGAACAATTCTGCTGAACACTCCCCGTTATACAAGCGGTAGAACACACACAGGGAGGCAAAGTCTCTCCTCAGACTTAGTGATTCCAAGCCGCTTGTGAGCAAAGGATCATCGACAATTCTAGCGGCGCGTTTCTGAACCGCGTCAAAAGGCCCTAGCTGGTATCCAGGGGCTCCAGCCCACAGGTAGCAGCAGTACTCCATATGTGGCCGAACTTGCGACTTATAAAGTTGCAGCCTTTGTGAAGATGTGAAGTACTGCTTAGCTCTGTTGAGCACACCGAGCTTCCTCGACGCCAGCTTAGCCATGTCCTCTAAATGACCACGGAACTGAACGTCGCCAGAAATATCGACCCCAAGGATCCTAATGCTCTCCGAGATGTTCAGGGGAGTGTTCTGGAATTGTGGAGCCACAGCGAATGGAGTTTTTTTAGCAGTGAACGCACACACTTGTGTCTTAGTGGGGTTGAAGTGGACTAGGTTGAGTCGACCCCAATCGGAGACACTGCGAAGTGTACTCTCGATTTCAGACACAAGTCGTTCGCGACTTTCCTCCACAGTGGAACGAGGGAGATTAGCACGGCCCGTGTAGTAAGTGTCCCCAGTGCTGTCGTCTGCATAGCAATGAATGCCTTCAATAGAAAGCATGTCATTAATATGCAGAAGAAACAGAGTCTGGGACAACACAGAGCCTTGCGGGACTCCAGCATTAATGTCCATGCTCAGCATTAATGTCCATGCTTTCGGAGCAGCTACCGTCAACGACGGCTCTTATGCATCTGCTGGACAGAAAGCTGGCGACCCATTTGCATAATCCCTCTGGCAGTCCGTAGGATGGAAGCTTCGATAGAAGACCGCGATGCCAGACCCGATCGAACGCTTTCGCCACATCCAAGCTAACAGCTAATGCCTCACCTTGATTCTCAATGGCGAGTGACCAACGGTGCGTGAGATATACTAGAAGGTCGCCCGTTGAGCGACTATGGCGGAAGCCATACTGTTGGTCACTCAACAAACCGTGACCCTCTAGATATCGCAGGAGTTGTGTGTTAATCACTCGCTCCATAATTTTAGAGAGGAGGGAGGTGATGGCGATCGGCCTGTAATTTGATGGGTCTGATCTATCACCCTTTTTGGGCACTGGGTGCACGTGGGCGGTCTTCCACGAAGTTGGGACTTTTTGGGTGGAGTAGGAAAGCGCGAATAGGCGCGTCAAAACAGGACACAATTCAGGAGCACACTGCTTAAGCACCACTGCCGGAATACCGTCTGGCCCGCTCGACTTATGGACGTCCCGAGACAGCATCTCCCGCCGGACCTCCCGTTGGGTTATGCTTATCTCCGGCATAGAGTTCTCACACCGCAAGATAGTTGGCGGTGTGGCGCCTCCGTCATCCATAGTCGAGTTCGAGGCCAAGAGAGAGCCCAATAGATCCGCTTTCTCTTTGGCACTGTGGGCCAAGTTACCATCCGGCTTACGGAGTGGTGGTAGGGACGACTGGCAAAAGTTTCCCTCAGCAGCTTTGGCAAGGGACCAAAAAGCACGGCTGCCAGGAGGGTAGCTAGCGAGTTTCTCCCCAATTCTGCTGACGAAATCGAATTTCGCCCTGGCAATCGCTCGCTTACAGTGCCTCGAGGCAGCATTAAGTTTCCGCTTTGCATCAGATATGTTGGGGTCCAGATTGGATCGAGCCGTGGTCCACGCCTCCTACAAGGCTTGCTTAGATAATTTAGCTTCCTTGCAGGGCTTATTAAACCACGGCTGTTTCTTTACCCCTGTAGCTACTAGCGAGTTTGGAATGTGGCATTCCATTCCCGCCAGTATCGTCTCAGTGACGGCTGCTGCACAGGGGTCTGGATCTTCTGATGCGAAGCAGATCTGCCTCCACGGGTACGATGCGTAAAATTCACGCAATCCATCCCAGTCTGCTGCCTTGTAATGCCACATGCGCCGCCGCCCCGGAGGTCGGGGCACTTCGGCCTTTGCGCACGGCACTTGCGTCCGGACCAGACAGTGGTCGGATGTGCCAAGCGGCGCACCCGCCGAGATGGAATAGCTGTCCGGTCGCGTGGTCAGCAGAAGGTCCAGTAAGGAGCTTGTATGGCTCTCGATATCAGGTATTCTGGTTGGTTGCTGTACCAGCTGCGAGAAGCCCTAAGCCAGGGCAAGCTCGTAAGCAGCCCTCCCCGCGCAGTCAGTGGACCGAGAACCAAGCCACTCAACATGGTGAGCGTTAAAATCTCCTCAAACCACCAACTCCGCGGAGGGGTACTGCTCAAGTACTTTGTCCGTTGTCGATTGCAGGTGCTCAAATAGGCGAACTGTGTCTGTGTCACCGCTATGGGACCGGTAAAGGCACGCGTAGATTCGAGTGTTGCCACCATAGTCTACGCGCACCCACAAAATTGACAGGTCTCTGTCTTCGAGGCCGTGGAGACGTCGACAGCAAATATCCTCCCGGAAGTACATACATACCCCGGCGCGGCGCACAAAATTGTGTTCCATCTTGTGCCCGGGGTAGTTCAGGTACGATGTATCATCGGGGCAGGATATCTGCGTCTCCGTCAGAAATAGCAGAGTCGGCTGCGTCGTCTCAAGGTGTTGGTGGACTGCGTTTAGGTTAGAATGAAGTTCCCTGATGTTGCAAAAGTCCATTTTTAATGTGGATGGGGAGGCCGCTGAGAAAAATCTACTATTTTTGTACTTTTTGGCCATTGGTGATTTTTAAGGGGGCTGAAAAGGAAGAAGAGGAATCGTTGTGTCGGCATCAACGAGGACAAAGCGCAGTCTCAATCCGCCACAGTGATGTACAGGTAGTGCGGATTGCCGGGGCGGAAGTCGGAAGGGCCCCCGATCCCCCCCTGATGCAGCGGCCGGGTCCACTCCGGTCTCCTCCTCCGGCACGACCACTACACCAAGGACTTTACACACATGTGCGGGTCAGCCTCCCAGGGCGGAGATTATGTGATCCCTGGGTTCGGGACCCCTACTATATGCGGGCGGCCAGCGGACAGCCGTTTCACCGGGTCTCCCTAACAACCGCACCGACATGCCGCGCCTGGTCACCACCACGGCGGAATTGCACCACTGGTCCTGTGCTGCCGACACACCGCTTCCTCTTGGGGCCTGGCGACCTTACTCACCACAGGAACACGACACACCCGAGGGTAATGCCATTTAGCTGCGATCTTCTGTAAGGTGGAGGTAATGGTACCAGTCGGGCTGCTCCGAATTTGAACGGGAATTGACCGTTGTGCCCTCCCTCCCTTAAGCTATTTCGTCAATCTTTCTTCACTCATCCTTTCTATGTGTCCAAACCAACGTAACATGCCTTTCTTCATCTTTACAATCACGCCCTCATTCACGCCAGTTGATCATATATCAATACTATTAACTACATCAAATCGATCGAACACTTAAGGATGGGGGCGTTAAAGGTAGTCGAATCCGACGAGCGTGTATGTGTGTATGAGCTGATACTCTCTCTGCTTAACCAATGATGGACTCGGCATGATGATATGTTTGTATATATATCAATACTCGAAATTAGCTTAGTAAAAGTACATTAGCTTGCATATGAACAATATCAACAGCCGAATATAGTGAATTATGAGCCTTGTTAATCTAACGCTTGGCAGCGTGTAGTAATAGGCCAACTCTCGGCGGACACCCTGGCCTCGTTCCTATGTATGTGCCCATCCTCGGATTTTGGATTTGTATTAATGGTATGGTTAGGTTGACATGTAATAATAACAGCCGGGGTGACAGAGTTGTTTGACTAGTTGCCTGCAACGTAACGATTGCTAGTTCGAATCCCGTCTGTACCAATGATTTTTTCTGTACTTAAGTACAGTGATTAGTCACACCACGAGCTTTAACAGGTAACCTGCATACGCTTGAGAAGAAATTCAAAGGCGTAGGTATGTATGGTAGTGCTTGAGAAACTGCCACGTTATCACCTAAGATATAACTCTGGCGGAAAGTGGGTGTGTGGGTACTACCTATACACCTCTGCCTACCCCTTCGGGGACCTCTGTGGGAAGGCGTGAGGATATGTATTTAATAAATAATTAATATTCCGCCTGTAATCATATTAAGAAATCACTATGGTTTTCTTTTCACTTTAAATAAGGAACAAATGTAACGGATTTAAAAACCAGCTTTCCCACATTTCCCAACCGAGCAGGGTCCAACGCTGCAAAATGAACTGCATTGCTCTCATGTGTAGCGGTAGCCGGGCATTATTAAAATATCCTAGTTTCGGGTCCGCTGGGAGTGTGAAGACACTAACGGGATAAGTTGCGTACAATTGTTATATTACGACTTTTCATTACTAATATAAGAATACTTTTAATGTATACATTTCGTAATTCAGTCCAATATTTGAAGGAAACATCGCACATCTCGCCATCGACAAGGAATTCATCCCCATGTCATGGCACCACAAAGGTCTCGCATTGCATTCTCTCGTATTTTTTCAACGAATGCTCAGGCTTTGAAATGAACTCCCCGTTAAGGTTTCACTAGAGAGTTCTGCTTGGCCAGTCTTCAAGAGGTGTGTGAAGATTCCTTGTAGGTCACCAACGCGCGATTGAATTCGGTGTTAAGCGTCCATTGGTGGAGGTAACTGCTTACCGCACGTTTGCTTTCCAAATACATAAAACTTTTCATAGTAATTAAATTTTATACACGTAGAAGCGGTGTCAAATATTTTATTATCTTCTCTTGCGTCTCTAGACATTCATATTTTTATTGAGCTACCAAGTCAACTGTGACATAAATCGCGGTAAAGCACCGGACTTCCGACATTAAACGATCTTTATTCGTCACGGGAAAGGCAACCGCGGTATGTGATGTGGAGTACTAGCATAAAAATGGGAGTAAATGTGACAGTAAATCAGACGAGAAATATGGCGGCGGCCAGGTCACAGGATCCAGGTGGCGCGCGCGAGTAGATAGAGTACTTGCTGTATTTAGGACGTTATTAACATGCTTTTGGTAAATAATATCTTGTTCTCTTTCGATTATTTGTTATTATCCTTTGTGAACATGTTGGGATTGTTATGATATCTTTGGAACGTTTGAAACCCAATTGCTCACGAGGCTTATGAGTTTGACTCAAATCTAAGAATTTGAATAATATCCAATGTTTATTTTACATAAGTACAAAAAGATTTGCTGCGCGCTTTTACCCGCGGTTAATTTGATAAAGCATTTAATATGTATACGATTTAAAAAAATATATCTTATAATAGGAACAAAGTAAATATAACTTATAATAATACATTAATGAAACAATAAAAAAATCGGTTCCGTAGCCTTTGAGTTTACAATCAAATCTTTCTTATTAATAATATTACTGTAGATATACTTTCCCGACATCAGCACGAGATTGCAACTTTATATATACTTGAGTAGAACCGTGAGTGATAATATGTAAAGCCAGAAGTGAGACGCATTACGGCTTGTCAACATGTCATTATCATCGATCACTGAGCTCCCGCTGGATTGTCTTACATATGCCGAGGTTGCGAGGTGTATTGCGACTTCTACTGACTGACAGTCTGTTATAAACAATACAACTACATATTTTACATATATTTAAATATGTACTCGCAAGTCGCAAGTCGCGGTGGCCGAATGGTTCGAGTATTGCGTGCAACACAAAGCTTGCCAGCTTGAATCCCGACTGGAGCTTTTTTGAGCTTAATTACAAGAAGAGGTAAAGAAAAATATCTCGAGGAAACATGCGTTGAGTCGATGGATTCGCCATCATATCAAGACTACCGACCTTTCGTTCTTCGAACCTTAATATTTATGCTAGTTATAAGTAAACGTGTAGTTCTCAATTTAGGTGAATTGTATTCTTTTGAGAAATAAATGTCTTAAACCATAAACCATCTGTCACGTGGGAACATAAAATATATCTCTGGTGGTAAGTAGGTGTGTGAGTACTGCTTGCAAACCCCTTCGAGGACCCTTGTCGGCAGGTGGGCAGATATAATATATATGTAATTATGGACATCCACAATATAGCGAAAGGGGAACAATATAAGTCTAAAGACAAACTCTTCCCTTTGGGGACTTGGCGTGATGATATGTATATGTATGTATTTTACAGTAGGTCTTTGCCCAGCGCTGGGATATAGATAATTAATTATAAATAAATATTTCTTTACAAAATTTAAGATCTACGTATAGCTTTCAATATTTTTGAAGTTACCTAGTTAATTATTACTGTGTTCGTTTACTCTAACAAGGTGGGCTCTGTAAAGTAATATAGGTAAGTTAAAGATTAACAGCGTTTGGTTTCGTCAAAACTTGCGTTGGTTAAGTAAATATTTTATTGTAACAAAGAAAGTTAGGATTTGTTGTGTTGCAACAACGTGTTGTTAGCGTTTATTAATTATTTTCGCATATTTTATGGAAACTTAGTCATCTAAAGAACGTGCCGCTTTGTCTTCAGGGCTAATGGCCAATTAGTTTTTGGTTGCTTTTTGTTTTGTTTCAAATTCAGCACCGTATTACGCCACGAGCTTTTTAAAATATCTCCGGTGTATAGAGGGCGATGGTCGCACCTTTATCGACCCCCTCGGGGACCCATTGTGAGAAGAGACATTGCGAGAAATATATTGAAATTTATAGCTTAATCTCGGTTAATAAACTCGGGAATGAGTTAAGTCCTAAAGATTATTTAGTTTTGTGTGTAAGACATCGGTACAAGCGGATTGCAACAAGACACGTAACACATGTGCTGGAAAGTAATATTAAAGATACATTTTCGGAATGGCGTTGTGTCCGAACTTTGCTCTCAGCAACTTTGATGTGGAGTGGAAAAGCCCTGCCTTTTGCAAGTCCCGGCCTCAGGCTGATATTGGGCTTCTGGGCAAACCGTTTGCTACATTCGTATTTTTTTATTACTACCTGTGTGTTTTTATTTTAATTTTACACAACTCTTGTGTTATATATAAGATGAGATTAGTAGTTGTAGCGTATATATGTATATATTTTATTAAATTATATTGAGTCTTTGAATAGAGACCTCGCTACAACTTGACAGAACATGCGCTCGGGGCGTTATTAAAGGAGTAAAATTAATAATGAAAAGGCCTTGTTGTTTATAGGAAAATCCGAAACATAGCTATCTTACAAATACTAAGAATATAACACTATTGCAAGCGAATAAGACAGAATATCCCTTGTGGATTGATAATTAATTGTTATTTTTCTCTTGTTATCACCACATATCTGGCCATGAATCTGTCCTTACTATGAAGGAGAACGGTTGGTTCACCCCACTGCAAGTTGAAGGTGTACACTTCACACACGCCTTTGTATTTTACGTATGTCTTTAGGCGTGTATATTAGTGTGTGCTAGGTGTATGTAATAGATGTTAGTGTGTAAGCATGCTGTATCTCGAAAATCTACTTTTGATTTGATTTTAATTAATTTTACAATAACATATAGAGCCTAGAGTCATAAATACACAAGACTACTATTGAGTTAATTAAAAATATTGATTCAATTTGTCAAAACACAAAGATAAATTCAAATTTCATTATTTTAAACTTGCCTTGCATTGAATACCAGCTCCAGTGCTTTATGCATACCTTTGAGAGAAGCGGTCCTCTCGCTACCCTCGCACTGTATTATGCATGCCGTGATGCATTTGCTTCGTCCATGCATGCGTATCGCCTGCTTACACTGTCGATGCTTCTGCGCCGGTGATGCGTTTGTTCACATGTAACTCAGTATATACTCATCTTATTTTGTTTATCTTACGTTAATCTTATTACAATGCACCAAATAATTTGGCTTTCGCAAGAGAATTTTAAATTTTTCTCCATTACTTTTCTCAAGTAATATAAAGAGCAATAGCTCAGGTATAAATTTTTCCTCCAAGGCTATGATTTTTTTTATTAAGAATCCACTTCATATATGAAGATAGCTGCAGCTTGTGAAATGTCAGCATTGGAAAGCCATAAGGAGATGATATCATATGCTATAAATAAAACGTCTTGTCGCCAAATATGTAGTTTAACTACGCTAATTTAACAAAACCTAATAAAAGTACAGATGCACCTGTGTCCCCTCGTTTAAAATAATTCCAAGCTCTGTAACACAGACGAAGTACTCATTTTAATTGGTAGCGCGTTTCTAATTAGGAAAATCCCTAAAAAGTCCTGTGGCTCACGACTCGTTGAATAATAGACCCCCGTAATGAGGTCTCCTGTCGCCATACTCGCTCGTACATACGTGCGCTTTTAAAGTTCACGGTACGTTATCCCAACGAGTTAAGAGTGCGTTTTGATGTATTTATAAACTTTGTCGCTTAGCAACACAAGCGCACTATGAATTATTTTATAATTATACAAATATTCATCCATTTAACAAAGGCCCTGGTGGGCTAGACAGAGACAAGTCTCACTAGTGAGATAACTACAACCTTTTTTTTGCGATCCAAATAATTTTTATGCAAGTTTTTGTGCAGTTTCCTCTCGAAGTTCGTCATGGAAATCAAGTCAAAAATCTTGTATTCAACGTAAGGGACACAGGGAACACATATTGAACGTCGCATACTAAATAAAAACTAAAGTTACTTAGGTTTAAAAAAAAATCTGTCCCGAGAAGAAATTGGGAAACAAACTCCCCGGTTTTACTTTTTTTTTATTTATAACATTTGTTCCATTTTACGTAGGGGTAGAAAAACTATTAACCTTAAAAATAAACTCTGTACAAGAGGAGCTATTCATTACCATGCATGGCCATCAATTAAATAATCTGTTGTTGTATAATATTTGCATTTTTAATTAGCTTGCGTTTAAAGACAGCATTAAGCTCTAGAATTTCAATTATTTATTAAAAAGCGTAAACCTTGCCCGGCAAATGAGTTGCTAGTTTCTTATGTTTAATCTAGCTGTAGGTAAATGTAGTTTATTCGCAGTATGCAAGTCGCAATTTTTCTTCAATTTTACAATATACTTTCTAACAAATAACACTTTTTTCTCCGACTCTATATATAGGTATCAACGTAGCACATAGCGAGTCTTCGCCTAAGACGTATGAAATATTTGAACTATGTTTGCCTAGTTAGTTGCCTTAAAAAATATTGCCCACCCAAATCGTTTCCAAAGTAGAGAGGTTCTTTGCATTTTTTGTTTCATTCTTGATTACATACCAAGTTAAAGTTCAACTCGTTTTTTTCTTATTTCAAGGGCAGTGCTATAGTTAGCTACTGTTGCTAGTAAATAATTATTCATTACGCAACTGTAGCGTGAGCCAAATAAACAATAATTACATTTATTATTTAGGCTTCAGCGCGTGACACTCCACGCCCCGGTAATACTGAAATGCGTGACATTCTATAGCTGTGCATTTTTGTTTAATTAGCATATGAATAACCAGCTTTAGTGCTTGTTATCAGAATGTCCAAAAGAATCCGATCGTCGTACTTCGGTCCTCTTTGGCTTATTGGTCTGACGGCTAAGCAAATGTTTCTATAATAATGCCTGGCAGGTTAATGTGCGCACGGGTCGATAAACCATTACCGCCCAGTGCGATTTGGAGGTATTCATAGTGGCTACTCCAATTCTACCTCTCGTAGTGATATTCATCCCTTGCCTTTTCCTATTTACGCTATAATTGTCATAGGATTAATATATATTTTTATCTTAGTCTAGGTCGTTATCCCATAAGGTTGGCACATCTGGAAACAATTTCTTCTTTTCTTTCAATTACTGTTTTCCAAATCCTTGGCGGTAAAGTTACAACGACAAACAACAACAACTCCATACATATGGAACGTAATGGCCAATTGCAAGAACAAGCCGAGATTGCTGCCGGACAATGCTGCTAAGTGTGTGCAACGGTGTCGGTAATAAAGTTTTATATGGCACATTAAATTGGCCGCAGTCCACCCCGAGTGTAATTGTGAGCAGTAAACGAAGTACATAAGAAGTTTGGCGCCCAACATGGGAATAGTAGAACTCGTGTAGAAACGCACAGAATGAGCTTTTTAATTACAATGAAAATAAATAGTATAAATTTTATTTTAATAAGGCACATGACCATATTATGTCATATGGACCCTCGCTACAATTAACGTGTTCTTGAATTTATATTTTGACGGAATGTTTTTGCTGATGGTACGTTCTGAAAAAGAATCTAATGAGCTCATATACTTGTTACAGATTACACATTTAGGATTTTCTATACAATAATGAATCTTCTTATGTAGCAAACTCCAACAAGTAGGTATTTAATATGTAATAAGCTTGTTCGTTTGTCGTGCCAGTTGTGCGTTAGTTCTGCTCAATAAAGACAAATACATATATTCCTTTAATGTATTTACCGATTTTTTCGCACCTTAAAATGATCGATGTTCCGTGTTCGTTGTAACTCTTAAAACATTGAGTTTACTTCGGTTACGTTGTTACCTAAGTACCTTAATGCTCTACACACACCTCATCCATATCACCAATACAGGCCAGGTTCAGTAATTTACCGACGTAATCTAACTTTGCTACGTGATATCAAGCTAACGAAATTAATTACACGTGTCTAGGTCTACCTATCACCGAGATCTAGATCGCATTCAAGAAGTGATGTTCAACCGCTACGTTAATTAGAATTCCTTGGAAGGTTAAGGAATTCAATTGCTTACCCAAAGGTTTTTTTTCCAATCAAATAGGTTAATTTTGAGTTACTTTGAGGAACGAGTGAACAGAAGTCCGTTTCGTACCTGTTCGTGTTTAATGTTAAAAAACAATGTCCCGTATTGTCTATGTTCACGATAACGTTGGAAAACTTGATTTAACATCCTACTAATATTATAAATACGACTGTTTGTGAGGATGAACGGCATTGGATAAAATTTGGCACAGAGATTTTCTGTAGCTGAATATGTTTTGTTTTATACCAAGAAAAACAAAATTGAAATCAAATTGTACGCGGGGGAAACCGCAAGGCTCTGGTACTCATAAATGTGTAAACGACGCAAACATTAGTTTATTAAAAAGATTACGAGATTAAATCTATTTGTAGTGTGCTGAGCAGGGCAATGCGCTTTACGTATAAAAAAAGTGCCAAGTGTACACAAACCCTAAAAACCGCTCACGATATGGTGAGAGAACTTTAACAAAGAAGGTAAAAAATATAGTTATTAATCAGCTCGAATAGCTTTAAATCACGTGCATTTGTCATTTAGAAATGGAATGAACCAACTTGGCACTTTAAAGGCAGACATTTTTTAAACTAAAAAGTTTACATTAATAAAATTTTATCTTAATCTAAATATGCAAATTGCCAATTTCAGCAAGCTAACGGGTAGATTATTTTTATGTGTTTAATGAATATATAGTAGACAGTTTGCATCAATGGTTATAAAGGACTAGAGAAACACAAGCCAATGCTTGAGCTCTCTGGTCTGTTTTAGAAATTGATATTGATTTAGATAATTTTGCGTGTTTGCTTACTTCATTGTTATGCTATTTCAACTAAAACACATATATAGCTCTGTTGCTTGGTGCTTCTGCAGCTGTACAAAACAACAAGTAAAAATATGTGGTTAATATGATGACTGCTTCTGAGGTGCATTGAAAAGTATTTGAACAAATAATTTACGTATACCTCTAAGGAAGTGCTTCGCAAAGCAATTGACGTGAATGAAGGGAAGGTAAAGATGAATATTACCATATTCGATATGAAGCAAAAGAGGTCCGTAAGTCTGAGACTGGCCCTCTAGTCTCTGCCTACCCCGTGTAGGACACGTTTTGGCGTTATGTACATGTACAAGCATAGATGTATATACTTAATCCCTTAATATTTAACACTCTTTAAGTTTCACATAATCCTCACCTCAACCACACACACATACGTATATACACACACCCACATACAAAAGCGCAGCTTAACACAAACACATACATTCTTTCATACACACACACACACACACGCACATTATCATGGCCTAATTCAATAATCGATGATCTTTGTTAATCTAATTTTCAGTTTAATTGTATGTAGAATCTCTGTAACACCTGTTTCTGGAAATTAGTGTTAATGTCTGCTACACAGTTAATACTGCAGACATTTATTTTTAACTGTGTTTTATGTTGCTTATTAAAATAAATAATAATAAATATTAAAAAAATATAAAATACATTATCCTTAATTCTCTCCGCAGCTTTCTAAGTTTAGCTAAGACAATTTAATGTGTGTAGCGTTCTCTCTAGATGTTGCTGTTATTTAAGCGAATATTCTTTGTTCGATTTTCTGGAATAAAACTTACATTTTCCATGTTTTTGTATGTTCATTGATGCTCCGCTCCTATTGGTCATAGTGTGCTTAAAACGGTGTTGGGCCATCGATCATTTGTTACGTTGGCACCTCAATATATTTCCGGCGAAAAGTGGACGATTCTTAGGTTTAGGTACATACGTACACCCCACATGAAGTAGCCGCGATTAAGTTGAGTGGGAGTTGTTTTTCTTTTACTTGATAGAAACTTTTAATTACAACCTCTTGGTCATCAACCGCAGGCTGGCTCGAGTGGCTCAGACGGAATCGCCCAATTAACTAACTACATCCCAACGTTGTTTACTCACGCCGGCACCACCTCAAGTCGTGTGAGTTTACCTCAACTTAGGTATTAGTTATGTTGCTTCCAAGTTACATGAAGTTAGCTGCTTTGTTCGCTTGCACAAACTTAGCAAATCACAATTATACGTCAGTACCTGCGAACAGACGTTCTCTTAAAACCTGCCGAATAGTATATCTTCTTAGTGTATTAGTGGCTTTTCTGTCTAAACTGCTTAGTCATTCGCAGTAAATATAAAAATGGTATAGTAATAATAATTCCGAGTCGCTCATTAGTTTGGGAGAGTCAGTTCTCTCACCCCTTTTAGATCAACAGTATTAAAAACTTGTTCTAAGCCCTAACACGTATCTTTCGCTGATATAGTTTTACGTCAGAGCAGTAGTGATTTTGCATTGTGAGGCATTTAATACGATCGAACGTTATGATGTACCTAGTCACTCAGTCTAATTGGAGTGGAGTAGCCGTACACACTACACACCACACCAGTGTGAGGCAGTTAATGGTCTGGATTCAGCTATTGTTATAGCACAACCATATTTAAACTATATATTGAGCCGTGGTGGCCGAGTGGTTCGAGCAGTTGCCTGCGACGCAAAGGTCGCAAGTTCGAATCCCGACTGTACCAATGAGTTTTTCTGAACTTAAGTACAGTGATTAGTCACACCACGAGCTGAATGGTGAAGGAAAACATCGAGAGGAAACCTGCATACGTCTGAGAAGAAATTCAAAGGCGTATGTATGGTCGTGCTGGAGTAACGGCGATGGACTCGCCATCTGTCACGTTGGCACCTAATATACCTCTGGCGGAAAGTGGGTGTGTGGGTATTACCTATACACCTCTGCCTACCCCTTCGGGGACCCTTGTGGGAAGGCGTGTGGATATATTATTTTATTTAAAGTAAGATCACTGGAAAGATAAGATTTTTTTTTTATATTAATGCCGTCTATGGAAGTTTCTAACAAGACTCGTGGTATCTATCGCTCGCGGATTGCTGATATTCCAGAAATCATTTCACATAATTCTTGACAAGTCCAGTAGCCTTAATGTTCGCGGTTATAGTCCTTCTTAACTCTAGTCAACGTGTGTTTTTAGGATTTGTTGTCTGTCCCTTAAAGACCTTTCTTACGTTCTGGTGAAAACTGTGTGTTATTTATTTCTTATTTCAAGGCCAATGTAAGTAAACACTGAGACATGTAAGATACGATGCTTAACACAAGATAAATGTTTATGAGCGTTTGGAATGTAAGTACTTTGGAACTCAATTTAGGTAAGAAATAACACGTAATATATCTAAACTTAATTATTAATCTTATATCCCTCTATCTATGTGGTATTTGCTGAAAGCAATGATCCTCTGTCTGTTTATAATGCTTTTATCCCCCGGTGATAACGTTACCTCTTTTTTATACATTATTTAAGAAGTAGTATGGCGTAGTATGCGACCAATTTCCCCCCTGACACAGCTGTGCGAGCTCACACAAAGCCTTTATGTTGTATAATTGGATTCTTTGATCAATTAAGGTCCTCGGCCCTTTATTCGGTGCGTTGTAATATGCGAAATTGCCTACTATCCCACTCTTCACTCTTTCCAAGATAAATTTAATTTCTTAATTCTTGACGTAGGTATAAGAAGCTTTTTTCGTTCACGTGATAGCTGATAGGATAGTTTAGCATCCATTATTGTTAAATCGTTGTTGGCGCACGTTACAATCTGTGAGATACCGCGCAGCACAAAATTGAACGGATCAATTAAAATACAGAATAATCGCTTTAACACTTTCGCTGCCAAATGCATAAATAAACGTTTACCATCGTAGCCATTAATATTTGAAACGTATCCGTAACAACCCGACAGTCTGTCAGTTCCGTTCAGTAGTTTTTGCCTGAAAGAGGGACAGACATCCTCACAAACTTTTGCATTTATAATATTATTCCATTTTTTGGCTGCCATATTATCGTATATCGTATGTAGGCGTAGGTATAGTGATATAGATATATCCCTAGTGCTTGAGTAATGGTGATGGACTCGCCATCTGCCACGTTGGTACCTAAATTAAATATCCTGTGGAATGTGGGTGTCCTCTGCCTACCCCTTCTGAGATCCTTGTGGGAAGGTTTGAAAATACATATATACAATAGCTACGTATATATATATGACTCGCGAAACGGTTTGTGGGCACAGAAACGACAAATTTTTGCACCCACAGGCATCTAGTGTTGACTTAAATAATCAACAGTTTTAAGCAGCCAGTGGAGAATTCCAGTTGTTTCTAGACACGTCTTTCGCTTGGCCTTCACACGATCGCTAGTTACGAGTACCTACGTCCTCATCATTGAGTTTTAAAGTGTGCTACAAAACGTAATTGTATCCCAACGTAAGAGAATCAAGGAGCAGTCGTTACAACAGTTGATTCATGGTCCGACACGTAGGGCATTGTTAAAGTACTTTCTCGAGCGACCTTAGAGCGCCAGTACGGCTAACTCTATTTGAAACTAACTCTCACCTACGTATTGTAGTGGAGCACTTGTGTAAATTACACCTTGGTATTGTTATATGTACGTATAGTTTATCTTTATATACACGTTGGGCCCTGTGGTTTCGCTCGCGATTTCATCGGTATATTTATTATCTGGAATAACAGGTTTCTGTCATCAAATTTCGTTGACTTTATCCGTTCTGATGGAAGGGGAACTTTCGCATTTATAATATTAATACGTTTTCGTGCGTTTAATTTTTAATATTCGACCTTATTCAGAGATGCGACAGGTCTCTTTTTCTGTTCACTATGTTGCAATATCATGTCAGTAGTTGGAGTTTTGTGCTGGACAAATGTCTAAAAGTTATGGTTCGATCCTTGGGGAACTATACCATTTTATTAATGGCATATTAAGTGTATAATACGCAATTTTTATGATCAGTAGTTACAGTAGTTTAGACATAAAAGCGTAACAAATAATCTATACTAATATTAGAACGATTCAGTTAGCGTTAGCGTTTATCAAACAGTTTGAACGCTAACACTTATCTTAGCAACTACTAATCCGATTTCTGCGTTAATAGCCCGTTTAAAGGGATGGTTATATCATTCACGCTACTTTACCTTAGGGAGCGGAGCAGTTATCATTTAATATCTACATAAATACCTTGGGACCATTCCACACAAGTTGACATAGCCCCAAATTAAGCAACGCTTGTTGTATAGTAACTAAACAACATACATAAATACATAGGACATCCAAGACTAAGCTACAAATACTCATGTTCATCACACAAATACATATCTGCCCTCAGCGGGAATCAAACCTGCGACCTCAAGTTTCGCAGTCAGGAGCTCTAACTACTAGGCCGTCATATATATGTATAGTCAAATGTAACGTTAGTGAACCGCGGAATATAGCTAGTCAAATATTCTTGGGCTTTTGATTAAACCCGCTGTCTATAAACATTGCTTAGAAGGCCAATTATACTGAGATTCCTCAACTCCCCACGCCAAGGTAACCCCACTCTAATATTCTGTTGAAATGGATGTTCAAAATACGAGTTCATGGAATATCCATCCGCCATTTTGTCATGTTACGCCTCTTGGAATACAACCTTTGAGCAGACAATAAAAACCTTTTATGGGTAAGGGAAAATACGACCACGAGGCGGTATATGAACCCGCAACCTCAATTAGAGTCTGCGAGTCGGTCACGTCGAATTGGAATTAAATATACCTTAAGGGATAGAGATGAGATGCGATTGGTAACAAAACTTTGACCTCACCATACATGTGTTCACGTATATTATTCTCATAGAATTGCATAGGTATTATTCGCCTCTAGTACATCAACATCGCCAATAATACTTATCATATAAGTATATATGTATGCATTATATTATACACCTAAGTATATAAATGGCTTTCAGTGGCACACAAAGACTTCTAATGCAAGATGAATATCTCCACAGGAATTATGCTCCGATTAAAAGCTAAGCTATTTCGTGCATGTCTTAACTTGAAATTGAAATCAGCCTGAATATACATGAGAAAATATGGAATATGTCTGTGTAAATTTTGTAAAATATCATTTAAATTATTATTTATGGTAATAACTGGAACTGAGCACACATTACTTACATTTAATTACATATTCATCATGCAACACTACACATATAATATATATCTCCCGCTTGAAGTAGCTTTGATGTCAGTACCTACTTATTCTTAAAAGAACTACGAACAGTCTTTACTCAAAGTTAATTTTATATTCGCAAAGAGAATATGTAATGCGACTTTCGTAGCACTCGTAGCTCGCTACGGGCTACGGCGTAGCGACATAAGGCCGTCATGAGGCCTGACAATCAGCCACTGTAGCTGGCAGCTACATTGTGAGCTGTTGCTGGCTATTAAATAGAAATGACGTTATGTATGTTCAGTACATACATATATATACTTAAATGTACGTGTTAAGAATTAAAATGTTCCTTGTAATATAAGTTTTTATTTATTATTATTATACATACATATCATCACGCCAAGTCCCTAACGGGGTAGGCAGAGAGTATAGAGCGCCAGTTCTCTCTAGACGTGCATACCTCTTTCGCTTCGTCCAAATTCATCAGTCTCTTCATACATACTCGTCGGTTTCGAGTACTCTTGACGTTTACTTCTTCCCTTCCTTGAGCGTCCGATTGATTTGATCCAGGGAGTTGGAACGTCGTCTTCCTCTACCACTAGGAAAATAATACCCTTACTTAATTGTATATACTTCTTTGAATGTCTTTATCATACTTTGCATAGAGAGCTTTACCAAGTTCGGCTAGCCCGTGAGAAACTCGGTGTGATGTTATTTGCATTCATTAACTCTACAATAAATCCCATCTTAACTAATCCTTTTAGCGTTCAAATATATCCACGTAAGTTCACCTTAACTTTTAAGGTAGTGACTTTGTATGTTCACTGCAACCTGTGGTTAGGCTGACAGTCCATTAAAACTTTGTGTCTCGCTGCGAAAGCGGTGCGAGCACAGTTAACTGAGTTGGTACGCAATATATGTGTATAATATATGTCAATATATGTAATTTACGCGGGAGGTTTATTTAGGTGCCAACGTGACAGATGGCGAGTTCGTAGCCGTTTATCCGAGCACGACTATACATACACCTTTGATTTTTCTCAATCGTATGCTGGTGTCCTTTCGACGTTTCCTTTGCTGCAAAGCTCGTCATGAGACAATTAAATGTGTATATGTTACCAATTGAAGCAGTCGGGGTTGAACTTGCAACCATTGAGTTGCCAGCGACCACTCGGCCGCTCCATTAAATGTCTGAATATTACATTTATGCCTGTGGCGGTGTGTTTGTTAATTATTCACAATCTACCAAGTATTTAATTATATTCAGAGTGAGTGCACACTTGTGAATAAAACATAGTTGGAACCCTTTGAGGGCGTAATTAGGTAACAATTACAGTGGCGAGCATCTCGCTCGGAGAGTGACGTGGGGCCCTTACTAAACACTACAGCCGCCCGCCCGTTACACCGACCCGCTCCCGTAAGTAAACGTAGCAATAAAACTCGGAGATTGTTCCACATGACTCTTCACTATACGCAAGTATACATTTCCACTGTTGAGAGAACATAATGACAGTACTGTGTAACAGACGCCGTCTGAAGTGATGTTCCGTGGGACCCCTGTCAAGGGCAAGTGTTCGGGCCAAGTTTGTGTATTGTTGTTACACTCCGCCTCGCCGGCATTTAATGCTATTAACAATCTGTTTTCTGCGTACAAAGTAGCTCTGCCCACTACTGTCTTGAGGAATATGTATGTGCTCTGAGATTGCAAAGCCTATATTCTTAAGGGGGTAAGATTTCATCACTCGATTGGGGATTAATTACTTTTATTTATAACTATGAATTTGTAAAATATACATATCAATGCTCAGAAAAAATGTGAATAAATTATTGCGGAACATACATAACTATAGCATCCAAGATATTTTATGATAGTTTAAAAAATACAATATAGCGAGCTGAAATATCCATCCACAACCAGCAAATATTAAGTTTAATGTTTCTGATTGTAACGCCTATTCATACGACGTTTATATATATATATATATTCATTTTTATGATCATGATTAAGAAACCAAGTACCATATCATTTCTTACCCTTCGCTAGAGGTTTCTTACATTACGTCGTAGCTCGTAACTCGTAGAGCTCCACTGTAGCATTTAGTTACGAGCTTATGCTACGCCAGCAAATTTGCTACGATAATTATATTGTCTTCTACGAAATGCGTAACTATGAACAACATTATGGCGATAACAACATTCGCCTGATAAACCTCGCATTAGTATTTTTGATGTCCTCGAATACTCGATGAGTATGCTCAAAAACGCTGGCATGTACTTATTGCGTATGCATATAGTATATACTTTCCGTACTTATGTTCATACATATATGTATTGTGTATTGACGTTCATTGCGTCACTCCGGCGTCAGGACGGCCAATATGAAGGGCACGGGTACACGGAAACATAATTAAAATTTCGTGGGAAATAGCTCGATTAAAATAACCTTGACATTTTATTTTGGCAGCAGATCCGAGAGGACGCGCGTTTTTAACGCAACATGCATACACAAGGCAGATTTGTATATTAAACTTACACCCACTGTTCGCCAGAGCCATTGAGGTATCTGCCGACGTCTCGGTAGCTCCACTTACTTTGTACGTTTAATATGTTAGAACAACATTCTAAATAAGTTAATATATTTCGATTTAGTGGGGTCCTGGCTTTTGTAGACCTATGTCAGTTCGGGTCACTCGCGTGGGGTATGTATAACAAAATACCGATGTCTGTGCGAACGCTTGATATGTATTTATCTTCACGCCTTCCCACAAGGGTCCCCGAAGGGATAGGCAGAGGTAGTGCCTACACACGCCCTTTCCGCAAGAGATATATTTTAGGTGCCAACGTGCTAGATGGCGAGTCTATCGCCGTTTCTCAATACGACTACTTTCGCCTTTGAATTTCTTCTCCAACGTATGCGGGTATCCTCCCGATGTTTTAGAGTTCGTGTGTGAGTAAGCACTGTACTTACTGCACAGTACGGTACATTGCAGGCAACTACGCGAACCACTCGGCCCACACGGCTTTTTATGTATTTTTTCAAATAAAACTTGTAGTAAATTATATGACGCTCGCGAGTACGGTTTCAGCATATAAATGTAGAGCATGCTCCTACAGATATTTTTTAACAGTGTATGTTAAATCATGTAAAAATATCTCTTCACGCTCTCCCATAAGGGTCCCCGAAGGGGTAAGAAGAGGTGTGTAGGTAGTACCCACTTTTCGCCGGAGATATACTGTAGGCTAGATGTAAAAACATTTTTTACTGAAAAAAATTACAATTAAAATTATTACCTTAAGTACCGCGAAAAATACTTTTAACCTGACGGAAGGACTGGTAATTCCAAGGAAGCGTGTAGGAGCTTAGCTCTCGATTTTACCTAGGTTTACTTATTTTTGTGTCAGAAGAACCATTTTTACTATGCTTCATTTAGCAGTACTGGCACTAATTAACAAGAAAGTTTACGTTCCTATGGGAATTAAGTTTTCTTCTAGAGATGCTACAACAGGGATGATTCTGATTAATAAGTCTTACAGGATTGTAGATGAACTGGGGCAGATATAGTGCTCACAAGATGTTTTTATTTTATAGTTTCTTATATAGGGTTTGTTGTATCGAGGCAAAAGTTTAACTGCCTCACACAGCAGAGGATGCCTCACACACCTATGTTTAAATTATGTGCTGAGGCGAAGGTCACTATAATGACGACGATTCGTAATAACAGGCTGCTGATGAAATATTTGCAATGATTACACACATACAGTCTTTTTGTTGTTGTCTTTTTGTATATCAAAGCCGCAGCAATAATAGCACTGCAAAGTGATTCCCAAGTGAAATGACATTGTGTCGCTACGACTGGGGTAATTTAGCGCGAGCAAAGAATTCGCTTCTCCAATTCCATTCCACTGTTGGCGTACAATACTGTCGCTAAACCTACACAAATTGCAGACGCTTCGTGCACTTTCAATATTACTTTCAAATCAAGGCACACAAACAATATTTCATTCTATCGTTCAATCTAACAAAATAAATTGTATAAACTCTATGGATAGACAGCTTAACACGAAAATAGCCACGTTATATATATAGCCTTATAACCGTGGTGGCCGAGTGGTTCGAACAGTAGCCTGCAATATATAGATTGCATGTTCAAATCTCGACTGTAGCAATGAGTTTTTCTGGACTTAAGTACAGCGATTAGTCACAACGCGAGCTTTACGGTGAAGGAAAGCGTCGAGAGGAAACCTGTACACGTATGTATAGTCGTGTTTCAGGAACGGCGATGGACTCGCCGTCTGTCACGTTACCACCTAAAATATATCTCTGGCGGAAGTATGTGTGTGGGTACTACCTATTCAACTCTTCCTACCCCTTCGGTGATCCTTCTGGGAAGGCATGAGGATATACATACATACATATTTTGATGCTGCAATCCAAAATGTGTATATGTAACTAGTATTCTTATATTGCTACCCCAAGCGAGTTCCGAACACGTATTAGAACCGCAGTCAAATAAACTGCTTACTATTTCTCATTTGGCTACCGACGTTTATCTATGTGTCACTGCGACCTAATAAACATGTCTGCTACAAACGCGGCCAATAACATCATTGCTTTCTCCAACACCAACATGGCGGCATGCAATGAATATCCACTTTGAAATGTATCAGAACACCCACTGCTAAGTTTCATCATATGGCAGACGCGCGTAGTACATATATGTATATATTTTATTATTCATATCTTTTCCTCAAAGGTCCTCGAACAGGTAGGCAGAGGTATAACAACACCCTATTTTCACCAGGGATAATTAACGTCGTTTCTCAAGCTTGACTATAAATGTCTTTTCAAATGTTTGCATGTTTTCTATCATCGTAAAGGTCGGCGTGTGATAAATAACTGTGGAGGTACGATCATGTACGCCCATGGGATGGGATTTGCGAATCGGCTTATTTAAAGCTGAAAACCAAAATTGTTGTTTGAATGATTATTATCTTTATTACCCTGCCTCAGCTCTGCAAATCATAGAATTTTAATTGTATCGTAAAATGCAGATTGTTATTTTCCTCCTCTTCCATTGCGCCAATTTTTTATGATCATAGTTTAAAGCGAAAGATGTATATAAGGTACAAGAACAAGCGCTCTAGTCTCTTTAGTCTAGTCCGATGAGGGACTGTGCGCGTAGACATATTTGTACGTTGTTTTCCCATTTTATTGTGTGTAAGTATTATATTATATTTGCAGGGCATATTCCGGCTGGCCTGCGAACATGTGATTCGCACTATGCGCCGAGGACGCGAAACTCTACTGACGTTGCTGGAGGCGTTCGTGTACGACCCGTTGGTGGAGTGGGGCGGCGCGGGCGGCGGCAAGCGGCGGCACACGCAGCGCGACGTGCGCGCCGCGCTCGCCATGCTGGCCGTGCGCGCGCACGAGCTGCGCCACGAGCTCACCGAGCTTATGTGAGTTGCTGCTGGATACACACATATTTCGGTATCTTGACTATGTATCCAGCCGGATATTGTATATAGCCTAGAGGAAACTGAGCAGATGAAATTACTTCTGTATTCACATACAAATCAACCTGTGCATCCACAGGTTGCGTCAGTCGTAAGATGCATGCTAAATTCTATCTTCAGTTGCGTATTTGTTGCTAGTATCGTTAATCAATCAAATCAAATAAGCGATAAAAAGCATATATCCTACGGTGCACCTGATGTCACCCTCAGATAAGCTGATTGCTTGTTTGCCGCATTTATAGTGTTCAAACTGTATAAAACCCTGAAAAAAATTGATGGCGCTAGTATGACGCGCTTTGCGTTATATAAACATAAACGGTTTGAACATATAGCGTTGAAAGACATATCTTAATAATATTTCCTTGTAGTTCTTTATTAAACGAAACAACAAATACATCCAAAATAGTGACTGAAAACAATTAAATTATTAAACATTTATGATTCACCCTTCAAAAAGCATGTTTATCAAACGATCCATAAGCTGCACTCAATAATTCACTTTTAATTAAGCGCGACCGCAGAGCTGCGAGCGTAATGTTGGAATCGTTTTCCAGAGATCAATACGTGGCGGTGCTTCCGGAAATTCAGCAGTGCGCTGAAAATTGGCTGAAGGAAAACGATGAACTGATGGCTGTAGAGGCAAGGCTTCAGAACTGTCACCAGCAAATGGCACTGATCAAGGATATTGAAGCTTACGGCCCGAATCTGAGTAACCATCCATTATACGCCATTTCACAAAAGTACACGTCCTATAAACAAGCGAAGAACGCGGTAGAAGAATCCAAGAAAGCACTTGAAAAGATACTGAGCGATTTTGACACTCAGATTGAGAACTTTGCGAGCACTACCGAAGCTCTAAATGGCCCTCAGCTGATGGCGTGGGTGCAAGAGTTCTCCGGTCCCAACGAGGAAGAGGACAAACCAATATTTGAACACATCAAAGAGTTCCTTACAAACGCCGGACAAAGCTCCATGATAGCGCAATGCGAGCAAGCCGAGGTAGAGCTGTACCAAAGTATGAAGCAGACCCATCACTTGGTGCGCTCGTGTCTGGAGCTGCTCTCGCAATACGTGGCTGTCTCGCAGTACTACCCGCAGAGCCACACTGAGTACCATCGCATTGTTATGTTCAGGAAATTCCTAGCGGCAGCTCTGGAGAGCAAATCGCCAGAAGTGTGCCGAGATGTATTGAACCAAGTTAATGCTCTTCTCAGCGCAGAGAACAATAACAACGAGTCGACTCAACAGATCGTAGCGTACAACTATCGACTGCAGACGCTGAACGCAGAAGCCAATGCGAATCTATCCAAGTCCCTAGAGAGGCTGCAGCAGGAAGGAGGGTCTGATGCCTTAACATTAGCGCAGGAAGCGTATAGGGAGGCGAAGGCCAATATCACGAATTGGGTGAGGACTGAGGAGGGCGCAGGGCCTGCGCTAGAGTGCGTGGTCGTTGGCATGTTGTGTAACTTAAACAGAAGGTATTTGATGCTGGAGAATGGAGCGCAGAGTGCGGGCGACTGCCTTGTCGACCTGACATCCAGGGAGGGCGAGTGGTTCCTAGACGACATGAGCGCCCTGTCGATGCAAGCAGTGGAACTGCTTTCACTACTGCCGTTGCAGTCAGCTTCGGTCGAGGATGCCGCGATGCCCGTGGCCGTGGAGTGCGTGCGGAATGCGAATCTTCTATTAGCGGATTTGGTGCAACTGAACTACAACTTCAGTACAATCATTCTGCCGGAAGCCCTGAAGAAGGTACACTCTGAAGACCCGTCGACTTTGATGATGATAAATGAACTGAACGCAGTCATAATGAACACACCGGTGCCGTTGAATGAGCTACTGGCACAGTTGGAACTGCACCTCCGATATTTGGTTATGGATATGGAGGTACGTACTTACGATAATATTATATACTAATTGGGTCACTGGGTTTATTACGACATTTAATTGTAGTTTGTGGGTAGTTGGCTGGCCTACTTGAGGTATTAGCAGATTTAGGCTGGAGTGCTCAGTAAAAGTGGTTTTGGCTAAATGGATGGATTAAACGTCTTCAGTACTTAGTCTCGGAAACTTCCTCAATGTAAACAGTTGAATGATTCGAAGCTGGTCCTAAATGTGGTATACGTAGTATCGCGATATGCAGGTCATCATGCCAGTGTAATCGTAGCAGCGTTTGAATGTGGTGCTTGGGTCCCCAGTCGCCGGCGGCAGGCGCGCCGGCGGTGGCCAGCGGGCTGCGCGCGCGCTACGAGGCGCTGCTGTCGGCGGGCGAGGGCGCGGCGGCGGGCGGCGCAGGGGCGGGGGCGGGCGGCCGCATGCTGCTGATGGGCTTCAACGGGCTGTTCGCGGCCGTGGAGCTGCGCGCGCGCGAGCTGGCCGACCACCTGGCCGTGCCCGTGCCCGCCGCCTGGAGGAAGATCGACCACATCAGCGACGCCATGCATATGTCGGTCAGTCATTTTCGATTCCAATTTTATTTTACTACTGTGAATATCTTTCTTCTGATATCGTCTTTCGTCGTATCTTTTTTCTGATAAATAAAATAACCCAAGCCTCCCCCCCCCCCCTGCCCCCCAGGCGGCGGTGCAGAGCCCCGTGTTGCGCTGCGTGCTGGAGGACATGTTCCTGGTGCGGCGCGTGCAGTGCGTGTCGGAGGTGTTCGCCATGTGCGTGCAGATGGCGCGCGCCTTCAGCGGGGCCGCCGCGCCCTGCCTGCACGACGACGCCGCGCTCTGCAAGCCCGTGCGCAGGTACCACCAACTGATTGATATATCTCGAACTTTACGTTAAACATGACGGAGGCTATGAGACCCGACAGTAATAAATTATTTTTAAATATATTTGGTAATAACAATTAAGGGATAGAAATAATGTGTAAAGATATTTTGTATGGTAACTATAATTTCCAAGTTGCCATGTCCCGTGCTGTGTCTACCAGGTTCACGGCGGAGTACGTGTCCCGCTGCCTGCTGGGCGTGCACTCGCGCGCGCTGGCGTGCGTGCTGTGCCTGCTGCTGCGGCGCGCGCGCCTGGACCTGCACGCGGAGGTCGAGCAGAAGGAGATCGGTACGCACACACCGCACACACCGCACACGCCACACACGCCGCACACATCATACAACCAAACATTATTGGACATGAAATTCTTATTGAAAGTTACACAATTAATGTGCAGAGAAAAAATCTGTCGGCAGAAGAATCGGCTAAACAAACTCCCAGTTTTTTTATTAATACGTATTAGCCATGAGTTGCATTTCGCTTAACTCGCGTTAAATTTGACTTCTATACATATTTGTTTGTTATAATTTTCCATCAGTTAAATTAAACTTTACTAACGATCGCACTAAACACCCATCGTCCGTCAAGAGAGTACTAGCGAGGCGGAGCTGTGGCTAATGCACATAATGTTAAGTGAAAATAGCGTAATAGTAATATGTACCTATCGCCAGGCGCGTCGTGGAGCGTGTCCCTGGAGTCCCTGTGCGACAAGGTGCGGGCGTGCGCGGCGCGGGGCGGCGAGCGGGGCGTGGAGCGGGGCGTGGAGCGGGGCGCCGGGCTGGCGCTGGCGCTGCAGGCGGCGCGTGCGCGGGCGCAGCGGGCGGCGCGCGCGCACCGCGACCACGCGCGCGCCGCCAGCGCCGCGCACACGGCGCGCCTCAGGGCCGCCGCGCACCACCAGCTGCACAAGGAGGTGCGCCGCGCTGGCACACTCACCTACACCTAAGTCTAAGTCCAGCAGGGCCACGGCTAAGGGCGCTAGACTACGATATATATTAAAACTAGCTGTGCCCGCGACTTCGTCCGCGTGGAATAGTGACTTTGGGCATCATTTTTTGATCTATTTTGGATATGTTACGAAAAGCTTACCACGTTATATTATTAAACCACGTCTAAATCGGATAAGCCATTTCTGAGATTAGCGTGCACAAACGCACAGACAAACAGATAAAAATTCTAACCATCACTGTTTTTGTTGATAAAGGTCCCAATCATATTTTTTCTAAATATATTTTCCGTATACAGACAGACAGCAATCCGTTACTTTTTATTGGGCATTCGAGACTTAAATATCAGCTCTCAGCGTCGATCTCCCGACGATAAGTTTCTTAGTCAGATGCATATATTGATAGCCTGTCAGGCTATAAGTTAGATGCACGTGGTGTGGTGGTGTCGGCGCAGGTGCTGGGCGGCGCGCAGGAGGCGGCGCCGGCGCTGGCGCGGCGCTCGAGGGACCTCGGCGCCGCGCTCGACAGGCTCGACGCCGCCCGCCGCCGCGCGCAGGCGCTGCTCGCCGCCGCGCTGCAGCGGTGACACTGCTTATACTGCTCACACTGCTCACACTGCTCACACTGCTCACACTGCTCACACTGCTCACACTGCTCACACTGCTACACGACACCTACATACATATATACAACATTTGATAACTTTCAACTTTTACCGAGAAAACTATGCTACGATCAAATGTAGACGAAGCGAAAGAGGCGCGATAACCCCGAGAGCACTGGAGCTGTACTCACTCTACCTACTCTGTCGAGTAGTGGGTGTTGAATGCTATATATATATATATATATATATAGATAGAGGTTGTTTCAGAAAGTACGAAAGTCGCTCAAATATATTATGTGATAGGACACATAATGATTTTTTTTATAGCATAATTTCGTAACATTCGACATAACGATAAAATTTTATATATATAGCCTAGTTTCGTTTTATTTTTTCTTAATAAAGTTGCGGACCGATTATTACCCCGTTGAATAATATTGCTTTAGAGTTATTCGCTCTATTGCATCGTCATAAGGGTATGTCGACCACACCCTGTGGAAGCTGTAGCAATGAGTCGTGTGTTGTGTCAGCGTGAAGTGGGGCGCGGGCGCCAACCCGGCGCTGGGCGGCGCGGGCGCGGCGCTGGAGCGCGCGGGGGCGGCGGCGGCGGCGAGGGCGGCGCGCCTGCGCGGGCGAACGGCGCCCTGGCCGCGCACGCCGCGCGCGCCGCCCGCCTGCGCCCGCGCCGCACGCACGCCGCGCCGCGCACGCGCGCGCTGCTCACGCCGCTGCTGCACTGGGAGAAGGTACCCCATCCCCACATGAATCTTCTGCTGGCAGTTGCGTAGCCGATCCACTATATGTGCACCCTATATTTAGCCCGGTATTGAGCTGTTGCCGTGGGAATCTATGATTGGCCAGGGGCGATTCTAAGATCTCGTAGACTCGATTGATTAGTCTTCAAAAAATGTATAAATTTACACATAAATTTATATATATATATAAAAGTAGGTGCCACTGAGCACCGTTAGAGGGCGCTGTTTATTTCGAATACGTTTAAGCATCGTTTAATTATGGTGCCACTTAATCTTTAAAACCCAGAGATAAACACTTGGGTTATATTTGAAGCTCCTCATAATATTCTCACGCCTTCCCACAAGGGTCCCCGAAGGATTAGGCAGAGGTGTATAGGTAATACCCACACACTCACTTTCCTCCTGAGATATATAAGGTGCCAACGTGACAGATGGCGAGCCCATCGCAGTTACTCAAGCACGACTATACATACGCCTTTGAATTTCTTCTCAGACGTATGCAGGTTTTCTCTCGATGTTTTCCTTCACCGTTAAGCTTAATATTTGAAGCTCTATTTATGATATATTACTTAAACGTGCTATTTATAAATATGCACGTAAAATGTAACTATAATTATGATACACTCGTTACAGGCTTGCACTTTGGCGCAGAAGTATGCGCTCGAAGTGTCCCCGGTGGAGGAATCGCTCATGGAGATGTTGCACCCAGAGGGGAACATCGACACGCACTGGGTGAGCGAGGGATTTACAGTCCCATAATACATTTGTGCTTATAAAATAAATGAATGAATGAAGACGAAACGAAAGACGGCCAGGGTTCTTCGGAGCCTAAGAACTTCCTAACCTACTCCGTAAGGGACAAATATTATTCGTACATACATACATACATATCATCACGCCAAGCCCCTAACGGGGTAGGCAGAGAGTATAGAGCGCCAGTTCTCTCTAGACTTACATACCTCTTTCGCTTCGTCCACATTCATCAGTCTCTTCATACATGGTCGTCGGTTTCGAGTACTCTTAACGTTCCCGTCCTTCAGAGTCCGATCTATTCGTAGTTTCTGAAATAAATCCATGAACTCAAATCGAGTATAGGTCGTAGCGCGCTATAACTGGGTGACCGTTGCGCGGTGCAGGTGGAGAACGTGTCGTGCGTGGTGCGCGAGATGGTGGCGGGCGTGGCGCGCGAGGCGGCCGACGGCGCGGTGCGGCGGCGCGCGGCGGCGCGGGGCCTGCGCGCCGCGCGGGGAGCCCCCGGCGCCGCGCACGCGCGCCTGCGGGCGCTCGCCGCCGACCTGCGCGCGCCGCTGCACACGCTGCACCACGCCGCTGAGGTACGCGCGCCTGCGACCGATGCTATACGAGCGGCAGGCGAGGCTGACGCCCGCCTACGATGGCGTTAGGTGGAGCTGACACATGAGCGAAAGCAGCGGGAGGAATATTAAAAAAATAAACAATATTTTGAGAAAATTTTATTGAACGTCGTATATTTTAAAATGTTTAATTACCGCTAAATGAGAGCCGTGGTGGCCGAGTGGTTCGAGCAGTTGCCTGCGACGCAAAGGTCGCAAGTTCGAAACCCGACTGTACCGATGAGTTTTTCTGAACTTAAGTACAGTGATTAGTCACACCACGAGCTTTACGGTGAAGGAAAACATCGAGAGGAAACCTGCATACGTCTGAGAAGAAATTCAAACGCGTATGTATAGTCGAGCTTGAGTAACGGCGATGGACTCGCCATCTGTCACGTTGGCACCTAATATACCTCTGGCGGAAAGTGGGTGTGTGGGTATATAACCTATACACCTCTGCCTACCCCTTCGGGGACCCTTGTGGGAAGGCGTGAGAATATATTATTATTATTAATTACCGCTCGAGAAAAGACCCGTCCGGAAGGCAAACGCTGAAACTATTTCTTCAGCCTTATGAAAATCGACTTATGAACCGATGAAACTTGACGCGCTTCGCTGAACTCCAGGGCGATAACCCGGCCAACGAGTACCTGGAGTTGGAGAAGCGAGTGAACGAGCACGCGCAGTGCATCCTGGAGGCGGAGGAGGAGGTCGCCGCCGAGGAGGTGTCGGCAGTGCTGGCAGCCGCCGCCGCGCTCGGCACCGCGCTGCCAGCCTTGAGGGACATGTTTCTGGAGTATGTATTCTTTCTTATGATGAAGTATCGTCTTCCATTGATGTTGTTAGGTATCAAGAATCTAAAAATTAGATATCTGCAGATTTCTTTCCTTGTTTTTGCATAAATCGGGAATATCTCTATCTGTGTGCCAAATTTCATCCAATTCCGAGTCTTTGCATGACAGAGGAACAAACATCCCCACAAACTGTAGCATTTAAAATATTCGTTGAATAATCCCCCCCTGTCTTGAAGGTACAGGCTGTCCTCCACCGATGCGGACATATAATCATTAGTATAGGCGAATCCCTCGGGGTTAGAGGGTTAAATAGAGTTCCGGCACGTGTTTAATCTGTCCCCCCCCCCCTCCTTCCCGCAGGATGGCAGGCAAGTGGCCGGCGGAGGGCGCGCGCAGGCTGACGCGGCAGGCGGCGGTCACCGCGCCCGCCAAGCCCGGCGCTACCAACAGACACGGTAACGCTCGCTTCGATACTCTTGTACTAAGCAAGCACGCACCTATGTTACCCTAGTAGCCTCGGTGCGGTTTTTTCGGCGCTAATCCATCCCTGGCAAACCGATTGTGGTCGCTCGGGGTCGGCCACTTTGGGAGATCCTGCTCTAAGCAGTAGCAGGCCTCGCTTCTTTTACATTCATAAACCGTATAATTTTCTCAGAGTGAAGTGATTCGTGCCTAAAGGCCTGGTATCCATGTCAATAAACATGATATGAGGCTTTCTTTTTTAAAAAGTTTTGATTGTGTGTCAGGCGGCGGCGCGCGCAGTGCGCAGGGCGCCGGCGTCTGGCGCCGCGTGCGCCTCAAGCTGGAGGGCCGCGCCGCCAACAGGCGCGCCGCGCCCAGCGAACAGGTACACGCGCGCACTACACGCGTATACACACACACACCTACTACACGCGCACACGCACATCATTTAATACATTTTATTAAAAGTAAAAATGAGAACTTAAAATGTCATTTAGTGCAAATAAAATATTCACCACTAAAGTTTTTTTTTTGAATTAATAGAGCCTCTGATCTTTATCCACATACAACCTCACTCGAACGCTGCACATGTACATGCGTCCACATTTAATCCGCCATCTAGTAGATCGATTCTTCACATAATACTTGTGTCCCCTCCAATCAGCGAGCAGAGCCATGACAGCCCGTATGCTCGAAAGGTAATTCAAACGTTAAAAAACGTGTTGTATGTTGCCATACTTGTTGATATATTATGTCTTAGCGAGAACTCAAACACCGCTATCAGAATGTCGCGCTCAATTTTACCACTGACCGAGATCGTCTAGCTCGTTTACAAACTGAGCAAGCATATCGGTCGTGTCATTAACGAGTGACCGGTCCCCGTCCACAGGTGGACTACATGATAACGGAAGCAACTAGCTTGGAGAACCTGTGCCTAATGTACGAGGGCTGGATGGCTTGGGTTTGAAGGGCCCCGGCCCCCCGGCCCCCCCCCGGCCCCCGCCGCGCCAGCGCCCCCCGGCCCGCGCGCCGCAGGGACCGCCAGGCCTCGGCCCCCACGGCCCCGGCCCCAAGGCCCCCAGAGGCCCGGAGCCCCAGAGGCTCACATCGACACGAAGTCGAACACGCGCAGAAGTCGCTGCGACACGATGAAGTTACTTTATTTTATCCTCGGTTAACGTGAATGCTCGGCGACTCAAGGGTTCATTTCGTTTGTAGGTGTTAGGTTTACAGCACGAACGGTAACATCGCGAAGTCTCCAGTTACGCCTCCGCCCCCACACCCCCCGACACAGTGGGGCTGTCGACACGAACTGACTCCTTCACCTGTCACTGCGTAACTGAGCATCTTTATTACATTAGGAACGGCTTTGAAACGTCTCGACGTTGTGGAGAACCTTTTATATCGTACCGAGGGAATTTATACCTTATCTCCCCGGCAATTACGGCTTTTACTGTGGCACGCGGTCTGCGTCGCCGAGCCGACTTATTAGTAGTATACATTTTAGGAGCTTATCTCGGGATCGGCGCGTCATTCACTCTCATTCAGCAATTGGAACTATAGTAAGCTTGAATAGGACTTGGAACAGAGACGAAGGAGCTTATTTTATTTTTGGACAAAATTACCGCCATCTCATTGAGAACGAGTGACCGAACTAAATTAAAATGAATAAAATTATTCTTGTCAATAGATCATTCCTAAATTGGTTTCCTTTAAATTAGAACGCTGTTCGCATTATCAGGTTAGATGCACTGGCCCTTAAAGCCAGATATACCCTTCCAAGCCAAAAGCTAATTCATCGTCGACAATGCTGTTGACCTGCATGTCTTCTCAAAATACATTATATATACATTTAAATAAGGAAAATATTACAGTAAAATTTCATTAAAACACTTGTAGAGAATATGCAACTTCATATTAGTATATATATTTAAATGTTGTCAAATGTCTAACCATACAATATATGCAGCATTAGTCGTTTTACAACAGTCCTCCCCAATTGCCTGCGAGCATATCGAATGCAGTAGTGAATACATTATCTTTACCTTCTCATTTCCATACTATATTGTAGACGTACGTTTAGTGTGAACTCATTGGCTGTAAATACCATCTGTTTTTTCATTATATAAATTTACCGCGCGACTCTCCTCCTTCATTAGGGGGTTCTATTATCACTTTGATATGTCTTATTTCTGAGCAAAGTTCTGGTTAACAATACGTTAACATCACAAAGCAAAGGCTATAAGAGAAACATAATTCTTTCGATACTTAAATAGTTTCTTTTGAATACGGAGTACAATACATTTACCAAAATCTTAAATATTTGTCAAAAATTATCAATTGCTTCAAAATATTCGTTTGAAAAAAAATTACTTGACTGTTGATTATTATCATAAAGGGAATTACTCCAATCAGCAGCTTTCTTTACAGAAAATGAGTTCTTAGTTTTAATGTCATATATTAACGATATATTTACCCGCATATAGTAGTATCACGCGTGTGTGAATGTATAGTGAACCCCATCTGTTGACCATATTTGGCAAGAGCTTACATTTCAAACCGGCCTTTTAGAAAGGACTGATATTTGCCCTCATATCTAAATCTATTCATTTTAGTAGAAACGAGAGATAATTATCCTAAGTAATCAAATCAATAAAGATTTTACTTTATACACTTCATACAAACACAGGAATGCCCGCAGCGGGCACGTGACAGGGTTGTACAATAAATAACTCGGCCGTTTCATTAAAGTTTAATGTTAACGACTAAATATATTAATATAAAACCCAAAAGAAAAATGTTGTATTTTCAAAGTTGCGACACTAACGTTGCTATTTCCTAAACAACTTTACGTTAACTATTATCGACTTATGAAAGGAGGAATAAAAAATAACCACTAAAAGTCTGTAATTAATCTCAGTTAAAGTGCATGTCGCGACTTGTATAACTTTTGTACGTACAACCCTATTGTGTGGCGTTGCTCCACCCTTTCATTTTAAATAAACAAAGTAGTATGAAGTGACCTATATTAACAAATCGACCTCAAACATTCAACTGCAATTCGCTCCGCAAATATGATTCATCTACACATCGACCAACGTATGCGGCATTATATTCAATTCCATACAAAAGCCGCCGAACGTAAGTGAAACTAATAGCATCGTCGCTAAGGCACATATTGCCTTGACAAAGGTTTCCTTGAGGTGCATGCATCTCCCCAGACCATTACCCCAGGCAGTAGTTCCCCTTAGTTTCTGAGCGCAAATATGAACTATGCATTCACTGTAGGTGTGCTTGATCGCTTTATATTATATTATAATAAATGGTGTATGTCAAATGATGTTTTATTTTCCTCCTGAAAATGCCAATAGTGATGTACACAATTGTAAATTATAGTATTTATTTACACAAACAAGTACATTAAACAATTTATTTATGTATATATATGGCATAATTACATCATTTTATGATTGAATATATATTTGCACATGTGATCCGAGACCAGATGTTTCCCAGACAATATTTGTTTAACAAGATGCCACATTTAAATGCTAACAAAACTTTAATATCAGCTCAAAGTTAATCCAAGTATTGACTGCCAATGTTTCCAGCCTCCCCATAACACGCGACTAATATATAACTTTGGATAAGACTTCTACAGTCAACCGCCAGGCACTTGC
>JACCPG010006044.1:0-27019 GCA_016069955.1 Drepana arcuata | reverse complement strand
TGTTCCCATCCTTGGTCGTTTCACCTTTTGGTAGGTAGATGGAACGTGGTCTTCTACCGGCATTCATCTGTCTCGTGATATATGCTCACCGGTTTCGAATAGATAGTCTCGACATTCCTGCCTTTGATTGTCTACATCTTTCAAACAACCTCTCCAGTTACCTAGGTAATCAATAATACCTCCAAACACTGATCATGTTACCACTTAGTTATCTACAGTGTAATGTATTGAATTCTTAGAAGTAACACTTCGATTGTAATCAATTGATTTATAGTTTACTTGACAAGTAAGCCAATTATTCACTAGACAATGTCAAGTAATATGTAGGTATTGATGTTAAGGCATCAAGGTTCTCTTTATAATTAGCTTTAATGTAATAGACTAGGGTATTGGGTTGTTAAATATACCTTTAGGCTTTAGTAAGTCACAATAACATTATATTCACGCCGGAGATAACCGCACGACTATACATATCAACATATGTTATACATCACGACGAAACCTCACGGTAGAGCAGAGAGAGAAAATCGCCTGTTGTCTCTAGACTTACATAAGTACCTCAAGCGAATGCAGGTTTTATCGATGCTAAACCTGTACTCTAGACTAAGGTGACTACTTAAGCCACTCAATCAACACGGTTCTTAAATTTTATAGCAAATTGCATTTTACAGTACCTACAGACTTCAGGAACAATTAATGTGTATGTTGGTAGTTAGGTAGAGTATCACAATTAAATCCTCCCATGATCATAATACGACTCTTTGTATTCACATCTTTAACCAAGTTAGTTACACGTGTAGGTATACATTATTTAACAATATAAATATTCGTGAACTAACTATGTGGCTAAAGACAACAATACGGGCTCCATTATCATACATACATACATATCATCACGCCAAGTCCCTAACGGTGTAGGCAGAGAGTATAGAGCGCCAGTTCTCTCTAGACTTACATACCTCTTTCGCTTCGTCCACATTCATCAGTCTCTTCATTCATGCTCGTCGGTTTCGAGTACTCTTAACGTTCCCGTCCTTGAGCGTCCGATCGATTTGATCCAGGTAGATGGGACGTGGCCTTCCTCTGTCTCTTCTTGCACACACTTTTGCTTTGTATATCTGTTTCGTCAATCTTTCTTCACTCATCCTTTCTATGCTCCATTATCAATTCGTCCTATAACACACCTAGTGGCAAAATATATGAGACCATCAAGCGATTTTTTCTTACTTATGGCGGTTGTAGTTCAAGGTATGTACATTAATACATCACGCTGCAAAAAACCCCGGCTTGCTTATGAAAATTACGCCTTAATACGAGTTTAATAAGATTGTTCTTTAAACCCTTTATCTGAGGGCCATAACGTAAATGTCAAAGGGCTTGTAATTCTATATCATATAACTAAGCGTTTGTTTTAAGTGGATTTACTAAGTTGCTTCTAAGACACGTCGTGTGAAACTTAACACTGAACTATACTCGCTATAAATCAGCAGAGGGACCATATACAGTCGCTTCTCGTAAACCAGCCGTAATCACCGAGGTGATTACTGTGTCTTCGTCGAGGCCGAGCACTGTAAATATCCTAGTTTGTTAAATTCAATCCACTTATACAGGCATGACCTCGAATACACTAATGGCTGTTATTGCCTAAACAAACAGAAGTCTAAATAAGACGCGCTTAATCTTTAAAGTGTATTTTGTGCGTTTAGGTGCTTCCGTGTGAATCTACTACTATTCTATCGTCTGTTCTCGATTCGAAATTTAATTTTACAACGAATCAATATCCGTTATAATTGGTAGCCGGTATTAAATAGTTTCTGACAACACGAATGTCATGATTTTTACATAGTTTTATCGGAAGATAGAAATAAGCAAGCATATCCAATAAAAACAGCTCACAGGCGCAATAAATTATATTACAGTAGAACTCCAATTATCCGAACTTCGACTATCCGAATCGCCGATTATCCGAATCACAAGACTTGTCTTAACTTGCCGTTGTGCCTACACTGACTTCCCCCCGCATGTGTAGGCACAACGGCAAGTTAATGCGAATGCGTGACCTGGCTGCCCGAAAACGGTTGAAGACCGCAAAACAGCTTACATTGACGGAGATGTTTAAAAAACAATGATTTTTATTTCTAAACTTGTACATAAGTACATTTTATTTATATTTAAAACATGTGAAAATTTCATGTTTCTTTCATTTAATTCAATAAAAAAATAGTGCAATATCAAATCGTAGCTTTTATTCTCTCCAATGGCATTTTTTTTTTTTAAATCCGAATATCCGAATATTTCATTATCCGAATGGGTCCCGGTCCCCATTAATTCGGATAATTGGAGTTCTACTGTATGTAAGTGCATAGCAAAAAAATATACATCACGTTCTCCATTTTTGGAAGTCGGCTTCAATTAACGTACGAAAACCCAAGCGAATAAGTTTAAAAATAGCACTGCGCTGTAAATGGTGAAGACATAAGACATAACAAGTTGATGAATGAAACTTGAAGTATTTTTATCGCTAATCAGTAATGTAGCTAAAGCAGTAATCGTTGATAAAGCGATTAAATTACTGTCGTACTATTTTGCGTTAATCTAAAAATAAAAGGTGAACTTGTAGGTATATTTGTTAGAGCTGTGGTGGCCGAGGGATTTACGCATAATCAAACGTATATACTAGCTATTCGAATCCCTGCAAATTTACGAATGCGTCTTACCGTGGTAGTCTGTCACGTTGGCACCTAAATATATCTCGGAAGAAGAGAGGGTTTTGATTCACCTCTCTCTAGCCATTAGGGAGCACTATCCAATAAAAACAGGTGACGTGAAGACGAAACGCTAACCACTGTATGATATCGGTTGGAATGGTGAATTTTAGGTAAATTAAGCTACGGAACTTGGGAAAAACGCTCCTAGCTTTAAGGCTCTTCCTAGTAATTTGCGCCTTGTTCTTATTCGCTCTTAGATGCCATAAAAACGATCGTCCCAACTGAATTTATATTGCGTGCAATAAAATGAACAATTCCATACGTGTGAACATTTTAATAATGTTTCCTAGATATTATTTATCGCTGTTTGACATTGAGGCGGGCACGTTTCAGTGTTAGCCGCATAGATTAAGACTCGGTCCTCAATATAGGTCAGTTTTAATACTTTTAGCTTTTGAACGTGAATTTGCCTTTGTTGTAATAATACAGTAATGGTCCGTAATCTCTACACGAACATATATGAAGCTTATCTAAAATACTGACATCTTTGTTTATTTGTATACCTATGTCGGGATCACATTAACGCACCTACTTATAAGGTGCGTGAAACCTGAGGTTGTGAAAGAATTTAAGATATTATGTTCGCTCCTTGTGTTCGCAAAACAAAACACTGCGCGACTATTTAAACAGATTGTTCGTCAACAAACAAATTGTATACTAAACCTGAATTTCAATTAATAATCATACTAATATTACACGTGAAAGGTGCGATTGATGGACCGAATTTTACCGAATCACGCGCGAAAATCTATGAGATTTATCACATTAATTGAAATTAACTGTATTATTAGATACGACATAGAAAAATGTATAATATTAGCGTAAATAAACAAATTTAACGCGAGTAGAACCGTCGGGCATAGCCATATAGAACAGTGTAAATGGGTCATGTCGATGTTCAGCTCAATCCGAGAAAAGAGCGTTCGATAAGTAAACATTACAAGTCAAATATTCCATAAATCATGACTGTGTTATACCAATGTTTACACTAGCTCAATGTGAAAAATACTCGCAATATCTCGACATTATATTAATTTTATTGCATTATTATTTTTTCTCGTTTTGTGAATGGTCTGCGTGACTAAGGGCCGCAAAACAGGTTCCACACCCACGAAATTCTCGACAGACACGATACCTACACGAAATAATTTTGCGAAAGTTGGGCGTTTGGGAGGTTTTCCTTAATGTATTTTTCTGATGAGTTGTTATTTTCAAATAATGTTTCGTATTTGAATTAAGGGTAGTTTTAATAGTATACATTGTAAAAATCGTTGCTAATTACAGCATTTACTGGATTACTAGTGAGATAGTCCAGCTCTGGATATACCTTGGCTGTTGAAATATATAAAAGCGCTTAACACCCATTTGAGAGCTGGTTTCAAATATTTTAGTTAATTCTATACGCATAATATTATAATAAAAGTTGAATTTCAGATAATAAATATAAATTATTATTATTATTATTTGTATATGTAAAATTGTATGCTATGGGTACCGATAAGACGAGTGTTTAAATCGATTCTGATAGTTTGGTTAAGTGCATGTGAGGTGCTTTTTTATTATTTATATTTATTTAATATCAAATTTTTCACCATTCAAATACAACCCGAAATATATTTTTATATGATGATCTCAAACACTGTTTGATATATTGCCGATGCTATGTTTGATACCGGTTATTGTAATAGGATGGCATATTGGGAACAAGTTTGTTTGAAGAGATATCTTGTCAGTTTGATATTCGTCTAGCTAGCACCCACTCACGCAACTCACTCACCCAACTTTGCATGGATTTATTGATGAAAATAAATACATAATCATCGTAAAAAAAAATTTCACACACTCATTCGCTAAGAATTTAATTTGTTTCAAAATGTAAATCGACATACTTATATAGTTCGTAAAAGGTTCTCAATAAATATTGAATTTGTATATTTTAAAGATTGATATAATATTTTAAACGTTCAAGTTATGGTAGGAAGTTATAAATATAGAATACAAATCTGTTCGCAAAATCTGCAAAGTTTTATGTTTCTGATGCATTCATCGCTTTTCATCGTAAAGATGGCAAAACGAGGCCCGCAGCCTACATTGTGCCTTAAAAGTACATCCCGTTAGATCGCCATGTTACAAAGGATTCAGATTCTAGAGATGGCCAAGTAGTCACCTAAGGCGAAGTCAAAATCGCAGGTTCAAAACTCAGTGAGTTTTCTGAACTCAAGCACATTGAATTATCACTAGTAAGGGAAAACATCTTGAGTTAACCTCATGTCTCAACCTCTGTCAACCTCTGTCGTATCTAAGGGACAACAGCAAACTTGGTTTTTGTTACCTTTATTTAGCTCCGGTGGAGAAAGCGTATTGTCTCAACGCCTTTGAGCTTTGAGGGAAAGCAAGAAGATGTAAAAAATCAAAATATATACTTCGTGAGTATTCATGCCAAGTTCTATATACATAATTATATATAACATCATGTTTTTATACAATGTCTATCTTAGATATTTATACACCAACACATTTTATATTGCCTTAATTAAGACCGATTAATACTTGATGAAGCTGCGGTGGTCGTCTGGTTCTAGTAGTTGCCTGCGACACAAAGATCGCAAGTTCCGAATCCCGAATGTACCAATGAGTTCTTCTGAACTTAAGTACAGTGATGAGTCACACCACGAGCTTTGCGATGAAAGAAAACATCGAGAAGAAACCTGCATACGTCTGAGAAGCAATTAAAAGGCGTATGTATAGTCGTGCTTGAGTAACGGCGATGGCTCCTCATCTGTCACTGCCAACGTGAAATATATCTCTGGCGGAAAGTGGGTGTGTGGGTACTACCTATATACCTCTGCCTACCCCTCCGGGGACCCTTGTGGGTACGTGTGAGGATATATTATTTATAAATAGTTCACTATGATACAACTTTTCAGATCTTTTGTTCCATGTGTCATATTCGTAGTATAAATTTTGTGATATCCATGGTACATGTTAAACATTCCTACACATACATACATATCATCATGCCGAGTCCCTAACGGGGTAGGCAAAGAGTATAGAGCGCCAGTTCTTTCTAAACTTACATACCTATACCATTTCGCTTCCTCCACATTAATTAATCTCTTCATACATGCTCGTCGGTTTAGAAGTACTCTCATGTTCAACACGAGGAATGTTTTCAAATTAAGTTCGATTAAAAATATATAATTATAATCGATCCATTTATTTATGGTTAAATAATACCTATAGGTGTGCAAAATAGATTGCGTTAATTGATGCATTTAAATGTAATTTAAAGGAATTTCCAGGTACAACGACAATAATATCTTTATATAATATTAATTAAAACAATTTATATGTTTGTATATTATCCTCCACAAATACGATTGTTATTTTAACACGTGTCTTCCTATTAGACTCGTGGTTTGTGACTTAGTCGAAATATTCTAAGTATGAGCAAAGCGAATCTCCCGTTAAAATTATTGTTGATTGACTGGGTCAGTACCAACATGTAGCAGATCGCAGCTGTGTTCGGCCAGTGCTGTATTCTTGCGCTGAATAAGGTGTCCAGGAATTCAAATGGAAGCGGGATAAGACTGTCCCTTTAAAAGCAACTCTACATACGCTCATAGTGTTACCTTAGGTATTACCAACATCTATAGGCTACGCGGTAACCGCTTTCTGTCAGACAGGCTGTTTTTCCTCCGTTTGAATGCGATTGCGTAATACCAATCTACACTACTTACACTACACTACATATATCCTTAATTGAAATCTGGGTGCTAATTTATTTGATTTAGTTTGGTAAAAATCTTTTAAACCCTTCACTCTTTGAACTTTTTATCAATGTATGTAAAATTACGAAGAGACAGAGCTTGTTTGTTTGCTTGTGGGAGCCAATTTAGAAAGCAACATTTGAAAAGAAAATGTCCGTTTATTGAGAGAAACTAAGACTAGCTACGTACTACCACAGTAGCATCGTGTAACTACTTCCAGAGGAGATGAGCTCCATATAAGCATAATATATGCATAATCAAATTAAAGTTGAACGCAACAGCGGAGCGTAGCTAGTTAATAAAGCAAGGAAAAAAAATGGCTAGGAACCTAGAGCATAGACAAGCACCAAAAAAAAACACTAACAGACACGTGTAAATATAGGTAATTAAAAAACATCAAAGTACGTGTACAATTAAGTATGAACATCCTCCTTTTTTAATTTGAACATAAAAGTATGTAATTAAAGAAGTCAGGTGTGCCGTGACGGCCTTGGGATCACAATGCGTTGATGATTAACTTCAGCTCTCCGCGTAACAACAACAATACGAATAGTTATGTAGATCGGTACAATTAGCTCGGTCTGCAAGGTACCTATCCTGGTTTATTGGTTTCCTGTCGTAAAATGTTCGAGGTCAAACAACAAAGTGTACATCGTGATCAATAGTTGCAGTTTTCCGCATACGAGGCGTGTGAGGGCGGTGCTGTCGTGGCCTATGTAATACCCGACCTTCCCATCACGGCCTTTGATAATGAGGCTACTGATTTTTATACAACATATAATGCATTTGCTAACAAGTGTCCATCAAAAGATGGTGAAATATATATGTAAGTAATTGACATATGTACGTAGGTATCATTTAGGTGGTCGGACTTATTTCTTCAAACTTGACGGATAGGTTTAGCTAAAAAAATATGCACGATGATACGATGATGATGAGATCGTGCTCGTTTGCTCAATAGTAGTTTAAAAAAAGTTTTTACACGGCGTATCATAATAATATAAGGTGCGTGCGAGCGCATGATTTCCATATGGACATTAATTTTGACTACCGTACCACGAAATGTTGGTAGCTACGTTGTTTGTACTCAGCTAATTAGCCTAATTAGTGGTTCACGTTTTGTCGTGGCCACCTACCTAATATTTCCGGGATACTCATCAACACTTTCTAATCTAAGCTCCTAAAATTTCATATATTTAGTGAATAAAAATCACTGATATCTTTGAAGAAGTGTTTCAAAAGTTTTTGTTGACTGGTCAAATAATTTTTCACCTTTTCTGGGCGATACAGTATAAACGAAGAGTGATTTTTGTAACAAAATTAGAGTAATGCTCATTTAATTGGTAGCACCCCGCTATTTTTACTCTACGAAAACAAAATGTATATGAGGATCGAATATGATGCACAACCGTGAAAGAAATTCAATTAAGCATGTAGGTACCTTAAATCATTCTCACAGAACTCATACAAAATGTAATAAGTAATCTCTGTAAAGAATTAATCGATCTTAATAGAATGCGTTGAGGAAATATGATACTGGAAGGAAGGACTTAGAAAAATTATCATTTCCAGACGAAGTCGCAGGCGGACAGCCAGAACTATTATTATAGCTTTGTTAAAGCTTGTATTACACAGACTATCTACATCAAAGCTTGAATATAGCTTCGAACAAAATAAAACCTTATTACATCTAACGAATGCAGTATGAGGACAACATCAATCGTGAGCGCTCACATCGTCGACGCATTAAAATTTAATAGCACGCTATAAATATATAAAACATATATTAAAATCGGTGAAGGCTACATTAAGAGGTATCTATGTATCACCAGATTCCCTCGTTGCGAATGCTTAATGCATTTTAAACGAGGAAAATATTATTACCGTATAATTACGACATGTGCCTCGAGACCAACGGTTCCCGATAAGTATGCGTAGGTACTTCCAGGAGATACTTAAGTCTGTTGCTTGTAGTTACAAACTTTTAATATTTTAAATATCGAACCTTGTTTTTTATTATATCCGAGTACGCGAGTTTGGATTGTTTTCTGAGGCGGAATATTTTATACTATTTTATAGTAGGTATTGGTGACAGCTCAGCTGTCAAATGGGATTTTAAAAAATGCGCGAAATCGAGCCTGCCACCAGCAACTCGCTGTGTCCCTGAGTTTTTGATTCTCAAGTCGCATTTGAACGTAAGTATCTCATAATTTTGCTATAATATTTAATAGTATCTGGTAGTGTTACTGCTATCAAGAAACGTTAATCTTATATTAGCCGAGTGTTTTGCATGTCGGTTTCATAACTGTGTTTTTTTTTGTAATACATTAATTGATCCCACATGTATTTGTTAATATAATATGTTCTATATTAACTTAATTCATGTTGGTATTTATGTTAAGGAAGGAGGATAACGACACTACAACGTTTGACACATTAGCCCAGTTTTCGATGTGTAAGTGAATAAATCTGACGTTTATTTCATTCAACTATTATTACAATTGTTCATACAAGTTGTATATTCTTATATTAAGTGCACATTTGCTAATGAAGGGGCTAATTCTAATTCACGTAAATACATTTTCATTTATCTGTAAAGAAAACAGTAAACTGTTTTCTTAAACTCTGCCTGCCTCAGTGTGAATTTGTGAATTTAAAATAAATTTAACTTTGCAGCATCAAGTCCCTCTCTCTAAACGTTTATACCTCTTTCGCCTTATCCATGTGTATGTACATACCTACTATTCCATAATACTAGGTATGTACATTCATACATACATAAAATTATGCTAATGAAATCGATTGTCACGCGGATGAAACCGCGGGGCACAGCTAGTAAGTTTATAACTAAAAGAACTAATTAGATAGAGTTACAATACAATTAGAGGTTACAAAATTATATAACTTAGAATCTTAGTGGGTGTAAATTGTGCGGAGACAAACATTTGAGACGTGTGTGGGTGTCGTGGAAGTCGACTTGCAAATCTTCGTTCAACCAACTCGAAATCGAACAAACAATACGTGGCCAAACTTCCTTTGTTCCTTTACTTGTGAATATACGAACGTGTGTGTATAATGTGGCGCCGAATTGTATAGGTAGCAAAATATAGATCACCCAATTTGCAGAAGTGAGTTCCATGCATTTATGCTTAAAATCGCCTTCTCGTGAATTTATTCAACTTTGTTATCTTAATCATTCGTAATTTATCTTTCGTAATTCAAAACGTACAATTTGTATTAATACACTAGAGAAAATTGAAAATACATAAATTATCTTGGAAACAAACAAACAGGATTCCTTCGTGACTTATCAACCTTGTACTAAGTCATTGCGTAGAATGTTATGATCAATAATTTATAATGATAGTGTGGAACGGTATACTCAGACAATACAACAATTAATGTATCTATCATCTGCGCAAACGATGGCACATGATTTTAAAATCATCTATTTATAATAAATATACGGATTGAGGATTCACAAGAAGCGTGGTAGCAATGGGCGTTTTATGATTTTGTTCAAGGTTTTGGATAATTTTTAATATAAACAATGGATTTATGAGTTCTCGGTTTACACTTGCGGTTATACTAGGTATTGGATGATATCAAAATATTTGTGCTACTTTCCAATTGAGGGCAAAATGTAAGGGCTGATTCACATCATGAATAATATTGTGAAAAACATATGAGCTAATATTGTAAGAGAGGCGGTGAATGTAACTAGGGAATGCTTCAAAAAGAGTTTTTGAAGTCTGCGATTTATACGTATATTTTTTATAAGTAAACCCGGTCTTAACATTTTTAATTATGTATGTAGGTATATACACTAGCCTCGACATCAAAGTACACCTAAACTAGTTTTAAAAGTAAATTAAAGTATTTCGTAAAAAATAGATTAAAGCAGATAAGCAAGTGCTCGTATTTGTAAGAAGTACCAGATTATAGAGCTAATGACCTCTGTGAGGCAAAGATAGTGTGTGTAGACTGAATGTCCGTATAGGTGACTATTCTATGGTTTGGGGCTGCGTTAGTGTGGGTAACTTCGGACGGAACACACCCACCGCCCGACGCGCCGAAATTACGACCGATAGTTTTTGTCCGCTGCCGAGTGTCAAGGACACACGCTTCTGCTAGCTGGTAGCTCTGTTGCTAAGCTCATTGCAAGCACCAACAAATTTTACGTTGCAATTTATTTTTTTGTCTGAAAGTTGGTTTGGCTTTAAGTTACTAATTTTGTACCTATAACCTAATTATTACCTACAACATATTGCTAACGTATTGTAATGGAACTTCCTTGTTATTAAAGTACGTACCTAAGCCTCATTACCCTTCTTTAGTGGGAAATTACAAAAACCTATTTGTACTAACAGACGGCATATTTAATTATTTCAGGTGTAAATTTTGGCGGTTTTACAGTTGACATCGTATGATTATAATAATATACCCTCACGCGTATCCACAAGGGTCCCCGATGGGGCAGGCAGAGGTGTATAGGTAGTACCCACACACCCACTTTCCGCTAGATATATTTTATGTGCTTACGTGACGTGACAAAAGGCGACTGACTATAAGTATAATAAATCCAAGTTGTGTCCTCTTAAATATAATTATATTTAAGAGGTTAGATTAAGGGTTTCCAAGGGGTCGGCAGAGATGTAATAGCATAGACGATATTTTCACCGATTATCGTATTGTTTCGTCAAGAATATAAGAAACCTATCTCAGAGACTAATTATTAATCTAGGAATATCCTTGATTAATCCCACTATGTGTTTTGTGTCGGGCTAAAATAGTTCGAAACTATCTTTGACTTGTCTTTGTATTTACACTTTATTTCTATATTATGTAGTAAGAGCTAATATGATTGTTATACTTTCATGCTGGAAGGCTGTCGGGGTTGGATGAATGAAAATGAAAAACTTTTGTCATGAAAAACACTTCCCGTGGGATTTTTCTCACCACCTGTAACAGCACGGGGTGTAGTCAGTTGCGTATAAAGATTAAATGTAGTTTTAATTATAATATTTCTAATTTTTATTGAAAATAACAACAATTAAAACAAATGGATTAAATAAAACAGCTTCAGCGCTAGTGGTAAGGCTTTTGTAATTAAGCTAGAAGTGGTATCATAACTAATTATCATTCCGAGTTGATTTGCCGAAACAAATCTATAATGATCGCTCTATCCACTTTCATGGACATAATTAGAGGTAAACGTTGATTGATGCCAGCCCACTAACCTATAAAAGCCTATTTAGCTTAATTGCCCATAAAATACATCTGACCAGGCCTTTGTTTGTACTTGGTCAAAACAAGAAACATTTTTTTCAAGGCAGAGGAACGACCGCAAACGACGTATAAAACATATGGAAGATATTTAAAACATGTGTTTTAATTTAATACACATTGTGCTTTTGATATATTAATAATGCTAAATTATAATTATTAATATGTACACGTGTATTTAAAGTTAGTTTCCGTTCGTCCGTTCTTTCCTACCATCCAAAAAGTCATGGTGAAATAATTCTATTTGTGCAAAACTAAATCGGAATCCAATTTCACAAAATTGGGTGACACCATCACGTGATATGGCTATAATTACTCAAAAGTATAAAAGAGACAGATTTGTGAACGTTATATAATAAGTCCAATATAGAATTTTGATTTACATTGTTATAACACTTCACTGTACGGACTCTGTTCATCAAGGAGCATACTACTTTATAAAACTTTTGCGGTTAATTTATAAATGGAACGACATTATGAATATGTATGGCATACAACCAAATATATTATACCTTATTTTGTAATATACAGAACGCAGAAATAGGTAAAACTATTTGTGTGTTCTACCAACTGATCTAAAATTAAGGCATTTAGTTCGGAACGTTTACGAATTAGGCAGTCAGCAAATTACTGTCACTGTCTCCTCAAATGCCATATCTATATAATAATAAAAAAAAGAGTTGTGAAAATAAATGACAAGAGGTAACAAACATTTTCACTCTCATATTCAATGTGCTGTAGAATGAACATCCCGTTTAAGTTGTGAGTACAGCATGTAGTTCTTCGAAAAGGTTTGAAAAGATTTCTTCAGTGTCAGCAGCGAGAGCAAACCGATGGCAAACCGCATGCTTGTTTGCCAGATTAATGGTAGAAACATAGATATATTTAATACAATCATAAATTCAATCTTACGCGTTCCTTAATACAAATTTGCTTCCATTGTATTTGTTATTGAGCTCCCTGTGTGACTAATCTCATTTGACAACTTGACTAAATATTCTCATGAACAATATACGATCAATAAACTATTTAGTATCTAATGGAACGACATTCACTCTCAGTCGTGCTAGGCTTGGCAGTATTATTAATGATTGTGTTTTAATTTACCTTCCAATGACCTGGCTTTGATATGATCAGGGTCTTCATTATAATCTTTTCTGTGCTCGATTTAAATTAATTAATATACGAGACATTTTTTAACATCAGTACACTGATTGTGTGTGTGATTAGATTTACAACATCATTAGCTTTAAGCTAACTGAAAACATCGCGAGGAAACTTACACCCATTTTAGCAATCATTTTAGATAAAATTAAAAGACTGAAGACAGGATGGACATTTGTAACTTTGCCATCTTAAATATCGGTGGGAATAACTTAGTATATACATACAAATGTAATCGGTAGGAATAACTTAGTATATACATACAAATGTTGCTTGAGTTTACTTGTATACACGGCATTCATAATTGTATGTGAGTATTCATGATTTCCGTTGCATTATAATGTTATTCAAGTCTAATGCCAAACACGGTGGTGTTAAAAATTGTGTCCTTCACGTGCGAATAACAATGAGCGCAAAATGTATGTCCGTATTGTTTCACTACGTTTTTATCTGTTTAATCAACTTTTTTCATTAAACAATTTTTAATAACACTGATTTCAAAATACGAATGTAACACGAGGTAGAGAATACGGAAATCGATAAGAAAGTTATTTCAACGTTGTAATATCTTCGCAAAGCTGATAAAAAAATGGGTGAGAAAGCGCAATAATACTTCTTTGCCTATATTAATTAATGCGAAATAATGTATGAGATTAATGACCCTTTACGCCAAAACCAGACTGATTTAGTCAAACATTGATATGAATATCTTATACCTACCTTGTAAATGCAGGAAACATCGCGACAGTTAGTAATATAAAGCGCGGTATATCTAATACAGCTGTAAATGAAAGAGCCAAAGAAAAGTGCACAAAGTTAAGTATTAGTCTTATCAGTAACACGTTTCCAATGAAATACCGACAACTTTATCAAGAGATACCAAATAAAGTTGCCTACAGCGATAAAATACGTATTCGCTACTAAAGTGCATTCTATTACTTCTGGGTACTTAAGGTAGAAATACGCGTTTGAATGTGCTTTTGAAAGGTGTCTCGCCTGATGCTAAGCCGTGACCCAAGGCTTGGATTCTGACAAGTAAAGCAACATATTTTACTTCACTTCTTCATGTTTTTTTAAGATAATTTTCAACAAAAATATCCATAAGCCTAAAGCACAATAAATAAACCCCGAGTTGTGTCCTTTGCCGTAAAATTGAAGACGTTAGTGCCAGAAGAAGAAACTTGCATCTGATATAAAATTACCAAACTTGTTTTTGCTTTAAAGTGCCTGCACACATTAATTCGTTTTATTTTGTGTTCATGTATTATTAGGACTGCCTAAATTTAATTTATTAAGTGTAAGCTTATAAAATTCAACTTTATTGTCAAACAAAGAGCAATAAACTTGGTAAGGATGGGTGCGGCTGCAACTAGGTCACCCATTTCTCGTTAGGCGAACAGTTCAGAAGCGAAGGGACTCAACGGCCCCGGTTTCAATGCACTTAAACGTCGTTTCGAATATATAAAATGTGACCCCTTTAGCTGAAAGCTCATGGTAATCGCATCGTGCGTCCTTGTCGCACTTATGGTTGGATGAGAGGGGGAGTACGATTTCATAAATATTTCAGGCGCATTTTATCCCTTGTACCTTTTATGGGATAGAAATATTTGAATACATGCAATTCCTTTATTTTCATAAAGATATTAAATATTATTATACTTATATTATAAGGGTTTATAGTTCGACGGCTTATAGTGTGATTTGATATTTCTATTAGTTCAATTGTAACCGTCATAGAAATTGTAACGACCTATGACTTCTAGCTTTAAAACATCCGTGTATTTTAATCGTCGTGTAAGTAAATTCGTTATCTTCTACACGAAACTTACGTACATCCTAAGAGGATATCCAAGATTATTCATTGGGTAAATCTTTTGCTTATAGACTCTGCGATAAAGATAGCACACTCATTGAACATAGTCAAAACATTGAACAAAGACGAAACACAAACCGCCATCTAAACCTACGCACTGAACGGATATATTGTTATATTTATTTTCCCATTTTCGTCTGCGGACGTCCTACTAACAACCCAAAGGTATTAACATATTCAATCGAGGCAGTTATGGAAACCTACGCGCGGTTTTATGATGAAGTAAATGTATCTGTATTTGAAAAACATGACGATGCAAACTTCCTTTACGTCGAAAATGTATTGAAGAAATAGATACTAACTTCTAGTATTTCCTACACTACTTTACCTCATCAAAGAAAATGTAACTTTAGGTTTCTTATAATAAGGGCTACATTAGCTAGTGCTATATATCATAGAATGTATTAAACTAGTAAATCCATTCAGGGACCAAATTCATAAATAAAGGCAAATAATGCTCTTGTAGACTTCAACTCAGCCATAGCATTTCTCTCGTAAATTTTTCCTAAGCTTTACCTCCCGTCACTTTCGTCAGTAAATTCAAATGTTTATTGTCGGAACGAAAAATCTTTGGCAACTCGCATGTATGTTTGTACAGATGTGTTTCGTTTACTCATCAAACAACTAGTCACCTACTACTGATGGATCTGAGGTTTTCACATTGCGTAAAGCTACGACCTCCGCTTTTTTGCATCATTAAGTACCTACATTACAAGTATCTAGGCATTTGGGTTTAGCGAACCATTTGAAGTGATTAGCAAATAATGCGACCGGTTATAAAGACACTTCTATTTGCAATAGTAATTATGTCAATTTTTTTTTCTATTTTACAGTTACATATATTGAATTAATTGGATATAAAACATAAATATCCTCCCGCCTTCCCACAAGGGTCCCCGAAGGGGTAGGCAGTGGTGTATAGGTAATACACCCACATAGGTAATACCCACACACCCACTTTAAATAAATTATAATAATAATATAAAAAATAGTTTAATGTAAACCTATCACGTCGTACATAAACATTATAGAGTTTTATTTATAGGTCTCAGCAAGGCTGGTGCGTGGTTGGTTATAAGAAGCTTAAAGAAACTCAATTATAAATTTACATTTAGGGCTGACAAATACTCACTGTCCTATAACAGTTGCGGAAGTTATATATAAAAGGCTGTTATATTAAATACATTTACATATTTGCTTAGACAAACATATTCAATTATGATGACATAGGAAATATCTTTTAAGGTTTAATTGTTCGAATAAAATATTTTACAACTCTTAGATATTCGGCTCGAAGGACCAATCTTAAATTTCCAAAATAGCAGATATGATTTAAAATATATGGATGAAGCGAAAGAAAATGTGTGGAAATAACCGGCGCTCGTCTCCGTCTGCTTAACTTTGAGCTTAGCTGGGCGTCATATAAAGTTAGATTTATCTTCACACATTATATCTTGAGCATTGTACAACCCTAACTACAATACCTATATAAACAAAGCATAAGGGAATCATAAAACAAGTACTTAAATCGAATAATATATTTAATACATATGAATACATACGCAATTTAAATACTCTGTTAAAAGTCTATTCTAGTATGTAGATGCATTGTAGCCTTGAGAATAATTCGACCGTATCAGGTCACCGCCATATTTCTGGCAAAGCAAAGTACCACCTTTTCCTCACTCCGCGACTGGAATAAGCAAATCAGTCGCAACTAGGTTACTCCGGCTTTGCTTCATTGTGTTTACGTGCCACAGATATGAGATATACAGGCATACATGCCAGGTCAAGGCGCCAGACAGCTTTCGACTCGACTAGCTATATATGGAGCTAGCGGATTTAGCTCCTGTTTGGACCAAACCACTGTTCGTCGTGCGTGTTCTAATTATACAGCGTGTGACTCCCTAATTTCCACATAATGTTGTCTAATGCCAGCATCGGAGTCGTGGTGCTTGTTAATTGCTTAATCCGATGTCCTTGTGTTAGCGGGATTGTGTTAATCCTCGCCGGCGTCGCCGCGCCTCTAGTCGAACAATCGCGGCGACACGTTACGCGGAAGAGCGCTATAATACATCGTAAAAAGCACACGTAGTTTACATTTTATGGCTCGCGTTCAATTGGGGCCTGTAAAAAAGCGTTTTATTGAAGCTGCATCCTGGCTGCGAGGTCGCGCGATGCTCGGATAGGTCTAATTAAAAACCCGCTGCGTGCAGTCTTGCGACACTGGGTCTGCGCCGAATGACTACTTGCGAAACGGTGCCCTTCGCTCGTTTATTAACAACATTTTTGTAAATCAGGATTTAAGCTACTGATCTTTAAGAATCGACAGAAAACACATACCTATTTCGTAACTGCCTTTACATGCAATATGTGTAGATAAGTAGGTAGGTAGTGTAGGTAAACCTATACCACGCATTCAGCCGTGAAATAAATATTGGCTTATTTTATGTAAGCAACGTTAGCATGGTAAGTTCTAAATGCTGATTCGTCCAATGCGTTTTTAAGATAGTTTAAAGCTTTAACTATTTTAATAATTGATTCTAACAGATGTTTCATTTCTTTACAGATCCAAAGTGTATCGAACGTTACCCGTGAAGACTTAGGAACTAGTTAGGAAGACGTTAAGTGCCATTTACAACCAGTTTACCGCAATCAGTGATATTAAGTGATTACCTTATCTAGTGATAGTGCTTACCGTGATAAATAGGTATAGATAGTTAGGTGCAAACACCGGTGTTTTGTTGACAAACGTTACCAAAAAGAAGCGAAACTGGCTCCTTATAAGGATATAATGAACTCCACGGGTTCAAGCATGAGCTCGGCAGTGCCCACCATCAAGTGTGAGGATACGTCTCCGGGGGCAGGCAGCGCTGACGGCGACACCGCCGGCACCTACAACCTGAGCGTCAACGTGAACCTGAGTGCGGCCATGATCAACATGCTGACCGCGGAAACCGCCGGGCCCACCACGCTTCGGACCCCTGAGATCGTGAATGACGTCATCACTATGACGAATCCCCTCGACCAATACAACTATGACAAAAGCTCCGGATTCAAGGTAAGCTCAAATATGTAGTATGCAAAATTTTGATTTCATTGAAGGAACGTTTTGAATCTCATCGGCTATGTATGTGAGTTAGTATATACCTCGTTGGTACTTAATACTTTCGCGGCAACAACTAGGTTTTGACAATTTAGAACTGATTTCATCAAAAAAGGTGTCCCAGGCTTCGTCCCCATCCATTTGCTATACAGCTACTAGAAGTAAATTACGTCACATTAAAATTGATCTCAGCAAGCAAAGCAATGAGAAGTTGGGCGTAAGGGTAAGCGGACACTTGTCACATTGAGAAATAAAATCTTCCCGGGGAGGACCGTGAAACGTGAATCTAGTACGTGCTATGTCAAACACAATTATGACTAATGACGAAAACGTCTGAGAAATCTCAGCACATGCGGCGTAGATAATGCCTATTAGTAATTAGATCACACAGCAAACCCAGTCCCTTTGAACAACATTTAAATGTTATGCCATGGAAATTGGTATTAAAAATAACATGCTTAGATGACATAATAGCTGATTTTGTATTGACTTCAAGATTTTTCAAAAGTTTTTTTAATTTTATTTCCTTAGTTTAGAACTTTAATAAGTAATCAGTTGATACCTTATTCATCGAACGTAGATAAGTTACTAAGGCGCCGCAATGCAACATACATGAATCCACATATTTGACTTGGCTGCTAAAATAGCTTATTAGTACCTACTACTACAGACTACTACTACTATAGGTACCTACCTATACCCAGAAAAATCTTAGTATTTTACCTTTATAAATATTTATTATTGTTATAATACCATTCATATGTAAAGGAATGTGGACATTAATAAATATACGTAGGGTGCATAGGTATATCAAGCAAAAATACAAGGGCGCTACAATAATTTGGAAATCCTTATTGTCATAAAAAGAAATATCCATAAGAACTATCATCATTATCATGATTATCATTACTACCCCAAACGTTAATTAAGATGTTGGATTAGCCAGTAAATTTACATAGAAAAAGCGGAAAAAGCCCATCAAATTGTAAACACAATTTGATGGGCTTTTCCCAATGTCCACATTCATGGGCCAATTGTATTTTCTGGTCAGGCTTTGGCAATCAATCCTAGCACAGAGGTTAGTCGCTAATGTTTTAGTCAAGCTGTGGTCTGCATTGCAAGTATCCTTGGAACCTTCAGACGCATCCCAGAATTGGTCAGAATGTATAATAAGTGTCTTGAACCGGTGCCAATTGTATCGGATGCCGCGCGACGTCGCTCGATCACGTGACCAACGCTCAGCCATTATAAACATTGGATAACAGTTGCAAACATGAGGTCATGTACCTGATGCAGTCTGTATTGACTGAAGGAAATCAGACTCGATGGCGCCGCAGTAAAGTTATTGATATACAAGCTCCTTGTTCGTACGCCCTTTTGAAGGATTATGGTATCCATATGTTTTATGTTCTCGGTATTCACAATGGTTTAATTTGAATAGTTATTCGTATTCAACACATCATACATACATACATACACTCAATTTCATAATTATATGACGGTGACGCTTACACGTCAACAGGAGTGGGTCCGAAATGTCCAAGTAGTGCTTGCAACGCAATGAGTGCGATCGAATTCGCACTGTACCAAAAGGGTTTTGTCAGACTTAACTGACGAACGACGAAGGACTTGCCATCTATCACGTTGGCACCTAAATAGAGTGCCTACCCCTTCAGTATCTTTGTGGAAAGAAAATATTATTATTATAATTTTACAATTCACGTTCTTAATAGCCGCGCGATCTGGTTGGCTGCTAATTTTATTATTATATAGGTATCTTAATAACACATCCATTACAGTGCATTTATGTAGCACCGATAAATGTATATATATGCACATATATATATATATATATATATATATATTATTTTTATGCATATATATATATATATATATATATATATATATATATATATATATATATATGCATAAAAATAGGTAGTCATAAGTGTTACGTACATAACCTCAATTATATTATGACGTTGTACAGATAATCTTGCTTGTGTCGGTGTGTCATACACATTATCAATGAGTTTCATTAGCGTTGTATGTGAATGGGGAATTCAGAGCGTAACTAAGTACAATAGGTGCGATGTCAGACGATTAGGACGATCTCTGATGACCTTTATTAAACATAACAACAATTAACTGTTACATATTTAAGCGATTTAACTTATTTGCTAATAAATACGTAAAATAAAATACCTAGTTATACATACTTATAAAATTCTCATTTAATTATTATTAGATGGACTCGCCATTTGTCACGTTGGCACCTAATATACCTCTGGCGGAAAGTGGGTGTGTGGGTATTACCTATACACCTCTGCCTACCCCTTCGGGGACTCTTGTGGGAAGGCGTGAGGATATAAATTATTCGCTTCGATCATCGCGGATGAGCGAAGACAGACAACAATCAAACAAACAATTGACATAATAGATGTACAATGTGATAGTGTAAAAGAAGAGGCATGAGAAAAACATGTTGTACCTATCTAGATCAAATCGATAGGACATTCAAGGATAGGCACGTCAAGTGTAGGTGCACAAAACCGAGAAAAGCACGTAAGATGGGACTAAAGAATGTGCATAAAGCGAAAGAGGTATCTTCCCTCTTTTCACGCTCTCCGACATAGGTTCCCGAAGAGGTTGTGTTCGTAGTACCCATACACCCACTTTCCGCCGACATATTTTAGGTCCCAACGTGACAGATGGCGAGCACATCGCCAGTACTCAAGCGCGAACATACGTCTTTGAATTTATTTTCAAACGGTTTCCTCTCGATGTTTCCATCACCATAAAGGTGTGACTGTTCATAATTTCAGAAAATCTCATTGGATCACTTGGGATTCGAACTTGCAATTTTTAAGCTGCAGGCAACTATTCGAACCACTCGACCACCACGGCTCATTACGGCTCAAAAGATAGGGAATTTATATGAGTATATTCACATGAGAATTCAGTTTGAAAACGGCCCATTAGTAACGTTCTCAGTATTTGCATCTGTGTTGTTTCAGAGCGGAAGTGGAAATGACTCCAATTCTTCGATGTCCAACGGCTCGTCGGCGACTTCACCAGCCTCTGGTACTCCACCCAGTATACAAAAGGTGAATATTAATTTTCTGGCTAGAAAAAATCGCAATTATAGTATTTGTATTTATAACTAGCTGTGCCCCGCAGTTTCACTCGCGTAAAAATCGATTTCATTTCTCAATTGTATCTAGTTTTTTTTTCGGAACAAAACATATTCTATGCGATAATAATCTATCTCTGTGCCAAATCTCATTCAATTCCGTTCTGGCGGGATTGAGTAACAAACATCTATACTCACAAACTTTCGCATTTATAATATTAGTGGGAAAATAATAGTAATGTATGTACATACAAAAAGTTACAGCAAAAGAAAGACATTTTACAAAAGCATTTATGCAGAAACAATTCTAAGGAAAAAGAAAAATTGTATACTCTAGTATATAAAATATTCTCTCTAGTATATAATAATTTCTTAAATATTTTGGGATATTTTCGGAACCATTTACTTTAAAACATAAAAAGGCTGTAATTATTGATATATAACATGAATACGTCTAGTACTGGCACACATTAATAAAATTGGATTGCGAAAGATTTAATAAAATAGTGTGTAATAGTGAGTAACCTTTGCTAAGCCGCAAGGTGCATAATGCATGTCTTCTCTTTTGACCTCGCTATGTAACGTATTGATGTATAGGTAGATAAGTTGAGAGAGCGTGAGAGGGCGACCATATTTTTGGTCGAATCACTAGGATCTTGAATGTCATACTTTGTTTTAACTAGTTTCTTTCTTCCCAGTTACCTTTTCTATGGCTTAAGAATCATGCTGGTCCAATTGTTTCGCTGGACGATCTAAACACTTTTTCTATGCCTTGGTACTTTTTCCTTACATGAAAAGCTCTGAAACCTGAATGAATAGATGTATGCAAACTGACGGCCGCGAAACTTGAGGTCGCGGGTTCGGCCCCGCTGAGAGCAGATATTTGTGTGATTAACACGAGTATTTGCACCTTAGTCTTGTTTGTCCTGTGTATTTATTTATATATTTATCTGTAATAATTATTATAGTATGTATATCTATACAAATATAAATATAATATTGATTTACAATACACAAATAAGTAGTTATATCCATCTATATCTATAAAAATATAAGTATATATATAATAATATATCCTCACGCCTTCCCACAAGGGTCCCCGAAGGGGTAGGCAGAGGTGTATAGGTAATATACCCACACACCCACTTTCCGCCAGAGGTATATTAGGTGCCAACGTGACCGATGGCGAGTCCATCGCCGTTACTCAAGCACGACTATACATACGCCTTTGAATTTCTTCTCAGACGTATGCAGGTTTCCTCTCGATGTTTCCCTTCACCGTAAAGCTCGTGGTGTGACTAATCACTGTACTTAAGTTAAGAAAAACTCATTGGTACAGTCGGGATTCGAACCTACGACCTTTGCGTCGCAGGCAACTGCTCGAACGACTCGGCCACCACGGCTATATATATGTATATATAGGTGTCTAGTAACCATAACACAAGCTTTGTTGAATTTGGGACTATGTCAATTTGTGTGGAATTTTCCCAGGGTATTTATTTTATTTTTAAAGTTGCATGACGTGTAAATAAGTAAGACCATGAAACATTTATTAATCAATGAAAAGACTAACGCATTTGTAACATTGCAATATTTTTTATCAAGTAACATACCTGAGGTCTATTGTCCAGCTATTGGTTGCTTTTATTGATGACATATTAATGCAGCTTGTATAGCCCTAACGGTGCTATACAATGGGCGGACATCTCATAGAAAATGCGAGAAAAATCTGTCATTATCAACTGTGAATAAATTAGTGTTTATTTTTTCCCACATTTCAATTGACATTGCTCAACAAGGCAATGCACAAATGATAATTACACATCCACATTCTCGCTATACATGCTTTTATTATGTATATATAAGAGCATGAGGCATAGAGGCTTTTCGAAATGACCTTAGTGAAATCATTCATCTTTCCCGCCCTGTATCATTATAATATATAGATAGTGTCATCTACGAAGACGCGCCCCACTATTCTTCCTCATAGTTTACAATGTAAGTGTGCAACCTTCCATGAATGTTTGTGTATTATCGGTACACACCGGATTACCTACATTTGATAGAGTCGGGTCATACTCCCCGCATCCCGTGACCCCCTAGACTAGAAATTTGTGTAGCGTCTATCTATCTATAGGTAACTGTGTACCGAACAATATTATATATTATACTCAGCACTTACCAAATGTCCAACATTTGGTAAGCCAACATCCATGACCATTTGATAGAAAAATACGGAAACTTACTAGGCGTACAATGACTCAAGTAGCTTTAAAATCAGTAAGCACACAGAAGCATTGATACAAATATTTGCTCCAACAAGAGCCTTGTCAAGGCTATACTGTGTAGTTCTTCTCGTTAACATTAAACTTCACAATAAACACCGCTGATATTGACTTAAGTACGTATAGATAATGTTTAAGTATACGCTTAATATCTTCGCGGAAGGGCAGCCGCTTTATAACGCTCACAGTTCACCGGAATTATATTAAAGCGGGTACGTCAACGTTTCTCATGACGATTTTAGATAACTTTGAATGTCTTCTTAACTACCTATATTCAGCTATTCTCCCAATATATGCTCCCAATGAAACTCATGGTGTAATAAATCACTAAATATACTAAAGGTATGCTACATAAGCTCAGATAAAATCGTACCAACCACCGTATTTTTTTCAGGTTGCTACTTAAACCTTACACAACGGCTATTGTCCATCGGTAGATTAAAAAAAACATTTTTATCCACTTAAGCCCAAGTACCTACATAATGGTGTTATCAGAAAAGCTAACGTTGTACGGTAATCTTTTTCAGACATGTTCGGAACTGATAAAGGCTGGTTTGAAGTTGTCCATAGAGTCGAAGCGCAAGATGTCCGGCAGCGACACGGACGCGAGCTTCAAGCGCCTCAAGAAGGAAGACAGCGACGACGATTACGACAGCAGTCACACCAGCAACACCAAGGGTGAAGGGGTTAGTAACTTACTATCACTACACATTACTTTATACAAAGTCCCTACCGCGTCTATTTGCTCGCGATACTTTCAATAATTACTCGACGGATTTTCATGGTTTCATAGCCAAATAGAAGACTTTTCAAGGATGGTTTATGTATAATATATATTCTAATAAACACGGGGCGATCTAGTTATTATTTTACCTTTGAACCATATGTTTAAATAAGTCGATTCTAGTCGCCTGTTTCATGCAGGCCGCGCCATATTCCTTTTAATTGACCGCTTCGTCCACCTCACAACTCAGAAGATTTGAATTCTATTCCGTACTAGAAAGTGTAGGTAATCTCAGTTCAATGTAAACTTACGAAATTAGAGCTCATTAGATGTTTTAGGCTTGTAGCGTATTAACACTACTATTACAAGATAAACTAATTTAAGGAGATTATTTTGTGCATAGCTTCACAGCGGTCAAATTATGGGTATCGTGCATATCACCTTACGTAACGCGTATTAGAAATTAATATAAACTTTACAACTTCAATTTTCTTGTATCGACTGCTGTAGGAAAGTTGTATTAATAAAAAAGTTCTAGTTACCTGCTACGGTACGAAAAAGTAATACGTAATAAAAAAGGATGTGAATTAACGATTAATTATTTAATAATAGCCCGCACTTATATGAAACCGAACAAAACCATAGGTATGTATTCTTAGAACCTATTATTAAATGCATACATTTAATACTATGTACTATACATACATTGAATAAAATATATTTTAACCGCTAACACACTTCTTTTGATAAGAGTAGCTCAGAAACCGCAAGATTCCACTGAAACTAATACATAGTCACGTAGGTAAATCACCTTGAGGAAAATTAACACAACCTCTTAGATGGATATCCTCTTACTCATAAAAAGATGAAGCATTAGCTATACACCTATTGTTTAAGATAATTCGCTTTTCAACTGACAATAACGTGAAGCAACTTCGTCGTTTCCATGGAGATAGATATCCTGTATGACTTATCCTCGGCGTGATTCTAAACGAAGAGTAAAAAAAAACATATCTAAATAGAAAAACATATAGGTTAGGTAGGTATATGAAAGTTGACTACGTAATGGCGCAGGCTGAACGATAAAATTCTGTGATGACGTAGCATTAATGTTAAATTATTAAAGAATGTTAAAAATCTATTACAATGATAATATGCTGGAAATGCAGAGGTGCAGCGTAATTTCTGCCCGTCGTCACACGCGAATTAACATAATAATTATACTCTAGTGCTAGGAACAGATACAGAATAGCTCCGGTCTATCTTGTATTGAAAACATTGTCTTATCTTGCACTGGTTACTCTGGTATTTTGTACTATTATTCGTCCGATTTGTCCTACTGGTGGGAAAAGGCAACCCTTCCCCCTTATTAACTTGTTTTCGCTTTTTTGCTCTGGTATTGCTCATAAATAATTATGTTTTAAAAATATCGTAGGATCTTAATCTATGGTATACTAAGTCTCTGCAGAATAAATCAGATCAATTTGTAGAATCTTTTATAAAATCAAGAAAATTCTTAATATTTCTTTATTCTTAATCTAGGATTTGATTTGATGAGCAAAACTGGCCAACGTCAGACTGTTTATGTAGCAACCAAGACTTAAGGCATTTCTTATCAGCATAATTGTCACGGCGTGATCATATACCTTTGCATAATTTTCACATCGTGACATTCACCTTATTTGACTAGAGAACAGGCATCTGATTTAACAAGAGAATAAGCTAAAATATATCATACTTAGGAGGAATATAGCTACAACAAGACTCATTTTAGTTTACACTAAATCACTGTAACAATTCTGCATTTTTATAACAAGGTTTCAGTATGAAGAAATATCAACAATACTGCTTTCAATTGTTAACATACTATCATGAATGTATATTCGTTCAAGGAAGCAATAAATGTATTGAAATATTCAGTATTGATTTAAAGTAACTTTAATAGCGACCTCCGCTGCATTGTAATTCAACGGCACTATTGAAGTTTTACGAGCTAACGAAGAAGGCATTGCATGCAATGCGCATGCGATCGTGACTTCACTTCCTCGTTTTGAAAGTTCGCATTGCTTATGACAATGAGAATTTATGATCTGCCTATCGATTAGCAAGGTGGCACTTAGTATATTAACCACTGTTTAAATTCTTTGAGGCTTATCAGGGTTTAGTTTAAGGTCATTGCGATAAGGAGCCACAGGCAAGCTCACTCCTCCCTCGGCACTTGTAGACTTTGTCTACGTACTGAGACCTAACTGAAACTACGTTGACATATTTAATATGTTTTTTATTAATCTCTACGTAAGTGGGTGTGTGGGTAATACCTATACACCTCTGCCTACCCCTTCGGGGACCCTTGTGAGAAGGCGTGAGGATATATTATTATCATTTATTATATTTTACATATGGCACTAGCCATTCGTATAATTAGATTTTTAGGTACATTTTTTTTATTTGAATGTGGTTGTCAGACGGTGGGTAATCGTAAATTTAAATATTGAAATATAATGTGTGAGAGTATCTATGTATAGAGTAGAACAATGGACCCGCATTGACAAACAAAATTTTCACCAAACATTACCTACCTACTAATAAAATGTATTGGTATCTACTTATCATGTTAGTTAGGTACATAAATGAACTAGTAGTAAGACGTAAAGGTCATGTCTTTCAAGCCATTTACTAACTACTAAAGTTATTTGTAAGACAGAGGTAAGAGAATAACCACACACTCACATTTCGTCAGACAGATATTTTTGATGCCAACGTGACAGACGGTGAGTCCATCGCCGTTTCTCAAGTATGAATGATAGATACGTTTTTGAATTTCTTCGTCAAGAACTTAAAATCAGTTTCCTCTCGATGTTTTCCTTCGCCGTAAAGGTCGTGGTGTGACTAATCACTGTATTTAAGAGC
>JACCPG010006040.1:0-25566 GCA_016069955.1 Drepana arcuata | reverse complement strand
TTTTTTTCGTGAGCTGCTTGCTGGCTTGGACCAGGTAACTGAGTATTCCATTGGAAAGAGGCAAGCTTTCAACAATTCTAATTTCACGTACACTCTGTAGCTAAATGTATCTACTTTTTAGATAGCTCCGTAAAATATACAGGTAGCTGTATTAGATTGACGTGAAGACGAGTAGACATTATTCTGCGTCGAAAACTCAAGGAAGCTCCTCTATAAAATAGGCTAATCAATCACTATCATACACAAGACGTGGAGAGTAACACAAATCCAGCCAATAGTATGTGCTCGCCTTTATAATGTTATTAATGTTATAGCTAAATGGATATGGCCGAATGATTTGAGTAGTCATCCACAATACTAAGATTACAGGTTCAAATCTTATCATCACACCGAGTCCCTAACGGGGTAGTGAGGGACAGAGAGTATAGAGCGCCAGGTCTCTCTAGACTTACATAACTCTTTCGCTTTATCCACATTCATTAGTCTCTCCAAACATGCTCGTCGGTTTCGAGTAATCTGGACGTTCCCGAACTTGAGCGTCCGTTCGATTTGATCTAGGTAGTTGTAACGTGGTCTTCTTCTGCCTCTTCGGAACTTACTAACAATTAGTAGTTAAGAGAAATAAAAAAGAAACATGTAAATAGTAATGTTGGAAAAACGGCGATGGAATCGCCATCTGTTCGTTGACACTTAAATATATCTTTGGATCAGACTTTCAAATGAGTCGGCGACGGACGGGACTTGGAGAAATCCGTGAAGTGAGAATTAGATAAGAATATTCGTAACAATCAATATAATTATTTATTTATAATAATATAATATATCCTCACGCCTTCCCACAAGGGTCCCCGAAGGGGTAGGCAGAGGTGTATAGGTAATACCCATACACCCACTTTCCGCCAGAGGTATATTAGATGCCAACGTGACAGATGGCGAGTCCATCGCCGTTACTCAAGCACGACTATACATACGCCTTTGAATTGCTTCTCAGACGTATGCAGGTTTCCTCGTGTGACTAATCACTGTACTTAAGTTCAGAAAAAACTCATTGGTACAGTCGGGATTCGAACTTGCGACCTTTGCGTCGCAGGCAACTGCTCGAACCACTCGGCCACCACGGCTTTATTTATTTATTTATTACAAAATTAGTGATACAACATTCTTGGAGTCACAAAAGACTCCAAGAATGTTGTATATAATTTATTGAAAGACTTTCAGACGCTTTCAGAACTGCTCGCTCTAGCTGCCTTTGTCTCAGATGTCCAGAGTAAGTATTTATCTGTACGGTTTACATCACGAGAAATCGGAGATATGAGCAGAGTCATTTCAACCAGATTCCCCAGTAACATTGTACTTGATTTATTAAATTCGCAGAAAGCAGACAGAGAAGAGGGAGGACTTGGTCAAGCAGTGACAGCCGTGGTGGCAGAGTGGTATTGAGTAGTTGCCTGCAACATAAAGATCGCAAGTTCGAATCCCGACTGTACTAGTAACAATAAGTTTTTCTGAACTATCTACTCGCCATCTAAGTATATCGAAAGTGGGTGTGTGAGTGGGTACTACCTATGCACCTCTGCCTACCCCTTTGGGGACCATTGAGGGAAGGCGTGAGGATATTTTTATTATTATAGTTTTATTACCTGTGTGCCCATACACAGGCCACATGCCAATGAAAACACAAATTTAAAATATTACTGTATAACAGTGGAGGAGCTAGACTTGTATGGTTACGAAATTGGCAATGCCAGACATTTGATACGATCTAATATCAATTTATCTCTTTTTTCTAGCGTCTGTGCTTGACTTTTCCATACGAAAGTTTTCGGAATTTGTTAGCTTACTTTTAGTTACAGCAACTGAAGTGAAGGATTGTTTATCCAGTTTCAGAACTGCGACGATAGGAGGCGTAGTAAACCGGGAAATAATTAATTTCATGACAAGCCATTCGCTCACCTCCTTCGTACCCCTTCCAGTTAAGGATCTCTATAAATAAATTACGGTCGTGTTAATTACGTGTTAAGTACAATATTTAATAACTCTACGAAGGAAATAATGGCCACATGACATACGTGCGTTTTGGGTATGAAATGTATTTTGGTATTGCAATAAAGTCATGGTATCGAATTCAATATTAGAATGGACTACAAAATTTGACACCTCCACATCCAAACACCCACTTTCCGCCATTATAGATAAATTTTAGGTGCCGACATGACAGACAGTCCATCGCCGTTACTCAAGCACGACTATACATACGCTTTGAATTGCTTATCACTACTCTCGTAAAGTGGTGTTGTTGTTGTGTGACTAAGTATTGTTCACAAAAACTCATTGTCTCAACTAAGCTTTAAAGAGTAGTAGTAGTAGTTACCGAGATTGATCTAATAGTCGGTTCAATACCTACGTGACGGGCACTACTGCCTTCGTGCGTTTTCAGTTTTTGACGTCACCGTCGTATTTGGTTATTAATCGATCATACGGGAGTTTTAATTATGTGACTTACACTGCCTGTATGTGTTTTGTTTGTTTTGACGTCAGCGTCATATTTGGTAACGTATCGAGCGTAAGGGAAGGTTTAATGCTGTGACGGTAGGTACCTACACAGCGCACATGCGTTTTAGTTTTATTGACGTCACCGTCATATTTGGCGACCAATCGTTCTATGGCAGGTTCAGTTATGTAACTTGCACTGCGCTCAAGCGATTTGATATTTATTTTGACACAATCTTCGTAATTTGTGGACTACAACCCTAGGGACAATGTAAGGTATCAGATGATATATCAAGTAGCAGTCAGAGTTCGAAGTAAGTTTGAGACTAAGAACTTATTAAATAAACAATGGCGTATAACTCCAAGCCCAATCTATTCGTGAACGTTTGGCTCCATGATAATGATCGTGGGTTCCATTCTGTCCGAAATAATCTTTTGTATGATGAGCTTAATATTTCATTTCTTATTTGTTTGTCTACATTGGCACTAGTTCAGTTGACTCAACTATTGAGTTAATTCTGGGGAAATGACTTCGAGTAAGGTATTCTGATTATTATTACTTACTTATATTTTAAATTGCATTGATGTAAGCAACAAAATGTGTAATGATTTATTTAACATATTACTCTTTAATTAACCTAGCAAATTTAGTTAGAGAATTGTTTTCAAATATTGGATTCCACCCTGAAAGTTTTGTAAGTCTGGTATTTTTTGGAATTACTTAGGAACACAAATAGCCTCAATTTAAAAGCTTATTTTTATAAATAGATTGGATATTATACATAAGTATATTTTTATCCAGAAAATTATAGATGATTCGTTGCTTTCAAAGATATAATTACATATTTAGAAAGGATATCAACATATCCAGTAAATGAACTCGATCTCCCGGCTGGGTGAACACTCCATCTTTGCAATCTTATTATGAATGAGGTTTATGTTGTATGTATATACACCAGCATCGTTTTTCAACGAGTTACAGACCTGTGTATAAAAAGAAACCTCTAGTTTCTTTTTATATACAGGTCTGTAAGTCCGTAAGGGACTCGGAAAGTGTATGAGAATGTTTCATACACAATCACGCAGAATGAAATTAAAAGAAATTTGGCGCTGAGATAATACAATAACAAAAATGATCAATATTTGCAAAGACAGTTCTAAGACTAACGACTCGAAAATACATATAAATATATTATATTAGCTGGATAACACATATGTTATAATACAGACTCGTTTCACCAAAAGTCTTTGTTGTTCGGTACGGTATCTTAACGGTAATAGAGATCTTACTTTAGTGCGCATTTTCGCCGCTTTACACCCTGCGATCTTATTTGCGAAAAGGGTTTACCTGCATTGATAGCTACGTGTCCTATACCTTCACATCCATTGGTACGAATTTACCATGAAGTATTTCTTCATAATTCCAATTCTTCAACATCAAATTGACTGGCAAATAACGACAATAAAGTCCGTAGAAATAAATATACGGAAAAAAATATGGATACGATCAAGCTATATAGTACCTTGATAATAGGATACTTATGGCGTAATTCGCTTGGATGTTTATATGCGTCGTATAAATACATTTGGGTTAGCTACATGGGATATATGAAGCTACCGTTCCTTGAAATCTATATTCTAATATTAACAAATACATAAATGATCTGAATACAAAATTAGAATCATTACATCAACCAGAATACGGTAGATTCAACGTATTCTACAGAGAAAAGGGTATAAGCTTTTTTTAGGAGGCAAACAAGTATGAAGCCCGTCTGATTGTAAGCGATTACCGCTGCCTATGGTCGTTTGCAACACCAGGGTCGCGCGCTGTCGACCCTGCAGGAATATTTAAATATATAACTCTGGGCCTTGCCTTTAAGAGTTATTGTTTACATAAGATTATTAAATATTCCTCAAAATCAAGCAAATTGTATTCTTTGTTTGAGACATGCATCCAACCTCTTCCGTCATCATCCAAATCTTAAAACCTCCAGACGGACTCTAACTAGGATTTACCTCACGAGCTGAGGTGAGAGTAAATCGCCTGTTCTCTCTAGATTTACAGACCTATAAAGATAAATTATTAAAACAATTTCAAACATAGTTTTAAATGAGTTTTAAAATTAAAATTGCTCGATAAATTGGGTAGAATGGGGCCATATCGAAAGGTTTAACATTTTAATAGATACAATATTGAAAAGTCATTATTATATATAGAAACCCTACCTGGACGGGTACAAAACTTTACCCGTTACGCAATGCTTATATTGTCTCCTGAGGAAATTGAACGGCAGGCGGGGATGCCTCGAGCTACTGAAGATTTAAATCTATGTAATTACTTAGCGAAGCAAACGTCAAACTTTACCGTTAAAATCAACAAGTTATAAATAACGGATTGTCAAGTTTTGTATTCGCGTAAGTAAAATATATATATATATATATAATAAATAAAGTAAGTTATAATTACTATATAATGAAAAGGGTCCCCGAAGGGATAGGCAGAGGTGTATAAGTAATACCCACACACCCACGTTCCGCCAGAGGTATATTAGGTGCCCACGTGACAAATGGCGAGTCCATCGCCGTTACTCAAGCACGACTATACATACGCCTTTGAATTTCTTCTCAGACGTATGCAGGTTTCCTCTTAATGTTTTCCTTCACCGTAAAGCTCGTGGTGTGACTAATCACTGTACTTAAGTTCAGAAAAGCTCATTGGTACAGTCGGGATTCGAACTTGCGACCTTTGCGTCGCAGGCAACTGCTCGAACCACTCGGCCACCACGGCTCTCTAAATTATAATTAAAATAAAAAAATATAAAGCCAAGGTGGTTTGACAGTTGCCTGCAACACAAAGATGCAGGTTTGACTATACCAATGAGTTTTTCTGAACTCAAGAGCTTTACGACATCGAGCAACATCGAGAGGAAACCTACAAAAGGAGTTTTGGCATTTAACAGTTAAGGAAAACCCAAAAAGCCCAGCTTTTAAATTATACCTACATTTAATTATTAAATTCTCGCTGCAGCCTTCGTCCTATTTTAGAATAGGTTGCGTCGGACTGTCCTGTTTTATTAAGTAATTTAAGTATTATTTAAGTTCTCAAGATCTGTATTTCTGTACACACTACCCGTGTATTGTGGAAGAATAAAACCTTGTGGAGCAATACCAGGAATTCTCACTGCGTTGGACTACAACAGCCCTTATATATTTCTTTTCATTGGTACTAATTAAAAAAAAAGGTCTCACGTGTCACTCTTAAAGTGGAATATGCCGATAATTGAATTACTGCTTCTGCTACGTGTTATAATAGTTTTCTTGTTCAAAAGGATATGATCAAGAGCCAGATTAAAGTTAATCAGAGGTAAACCTCAAAGTATCGAAAACTTTTACCGATCGCTGAAGAGTTTTCTATCCGATGGATATTATTTTAGATGTCTTCTCCGTAAGCGATATCGTTTATGGTTAGAAAGACGTTTTATGTAATCTCCAAAACTTTCCGATGTTTTGGCATTCGAGACACGATCGAGTTCGGATAAAAACGCCTTAACCATACCTAATGCCTCTAAATGTGCTTATTGGAGGCTCGACTAGTTATAAATGTACATGTTTATGTATTGATGAGGAAAACTTCAGATGTTGGTGGATAGTTAGGCGATAGTTTTCCCCAAATTGCTCCGGTAAATATAAGGACCTAAATCAAGGAAATTTATGGATTAAATATATAGAATAAGCGCTTACACATACGGAGAACATAATTATCTGAATGATAACTGCTGGTAATAAGGTGAATGGGGCCATGTCGGCTTTGAAGGGGGGTAAAAGTCTGAGTAGATGCTCGAGTAGCTGACCACAACGCGATATACGGAGGCATGAAACTAGCATAAATGCTATTGAGATACGATCTCTTCGAAAAATGTGCGGAGTAACGATCTTATATCGAATATGGGGGTGTGCTTGTAAAGTTGAAGAAAGTATGTTACGTTGGTCTGAACATATTATAGAAAGAAAGTGCAAGAAGAGGCAGAGGAAGACCACGTTCCAACTACCTAGATCAAATCGATCGGACGCTCAAGGACGGGAACGTCATGAGTACTCGAAACCGACAAGCATGTATGAAGAGATTGATGAATGTGGAAGCGAAAGAGGTATGTAAGTCTAGAGAGAACTTGCGCTCTACACTCTCTGCCAACCCCGTTAGAGGCACGGACTAAGGACGTGATGGTATGTATGTAATTATCTACTTAATTCATGACTCGCAAATAAACTTTTGAGCATACACATATATACATATCATAAACCAGTCTCTATTTCGACGTAGGCAAAAAAGTAGAGCGCCAGTTGTCGTCAGACTTACAGAATTTTTCGCTATTCACATATGTAGCTATGTATCTATTTGTTCCTTCACCGTAGTTAAAGTTCATGGTGTGGCAAAGAGTCAGAGGTGTACAAGAATACATAACGAGATATACAAAAAACTCACTGGTACAAATCACAGCGTTGAAATCTGGAATATTAACTACTACTTCGTATAGGTACCTACACGATATGATTCAAGTAAACACGTGAACCACAAGATTAGACGAAACATTAATCAAATCGTCTAAGCGTGTAAGCATAACAGACAAAATCGACTAATATCTTCAAACAAGCTTTCAATGCCTGGCGAAATGCAAATTACCAAATATTTTGAATTACCTCCGTGTACGAATATCCATACAAAAAATGTACCCCTCACAACATTGGAATATCATGATAACAAAAACATTTTTATACGGATATCTTGATTATACACCTATAAACTACGTGTCACGATGTTTGTCAGCGAGGCTCCTAAACTACTTAACCGATTTCAATCAAATTTGCACACCGTGTAGTTTGATCCAACTTAAAAGATAGGATAGCTTACATCACAATTGGACCCAATAGGTGGTGCTGCGATCGTGTTTTAGGAAGTTTAACTTTTTCACCCGGGCGAAGCTGGGCGGGACAGCTAGTATCTACATAAATATAGGTATATTGGAAGGTTGACCTTTGTATGGACGGAAGCTGAAGCTTTATACGCGGCAAGGGGCAACCTTCTATTGAATTGTTACGCCCTGCGAGACATTCCCCCTTCATATCTGGATACCGAGTCGTATACAGATCAATAACTTCGCTCATAATGGAAGGTAATGTTATCCTGAACTTTTTGTTGAGAACCTTTTCTGCAACGGGGTTTAGAAGGTGTAGGCGGTAAAATTACAAAGCTGATTAAGTTTTGTGGCAATTTAGGAATCATCCGGATAGGGTTACATGGTAAAAATAAAACAATTAAGTAATAATATCTGCACGCCTTTCCACAAGTCCCCGAAATGGGTAAGCAGAGGTTTGTAGATAGTAGATAGAACCCACACACCCAATTTTTGCCGGATATACTGATGCCAACTTGAGATAGCGAATACATCGCCGTTTCTGAAGCGCAAATATGAACGAATTTTTTAATCCTTTCTCAGTCGTATACAGGTTGTCTCCTCGACGTATTCCTTGACTGTTATACAATTAAGCATATTTTAAATAGTCAAAGCCGTGATGGTCGAGTGGTTTTAGTATTCATCTGCACTTTAAAAACTGTAGGTTCAGACTTTGAAACGGACAAAATTCAAGTACATTGATTCAAATCCACGTCTTGATGTGTGGGTGGAGACAAGTGGAGAAAGTGAGTACAAAGTAGGATATATGCTGCCATTCATTAGTGTATATTATCTTCGGTCGTCTGGTCGTGGTTAGAGCTCCTGACTGCAAAACTTGAGGTTGCGTGTTCGATTCCCGCTGGGGCCAGATATTTGTGTGATGAACAGGAGTAATTTTACGTTAGTCTTGGATTGTACGTTGCATATGTATTTATGTTTATATCTATCTATAATTTAAGTATAATATGTATCTATGTATAGTTACCATAACACAAGCTTTGCTTAATTTAGGCCTATTTCAATTTGTGTGGAAAAATAAATGTTAATGATATATGGTAATAGTTATTCATACCTATGTCGTTCAAAACGGCCGTTTCAGTGTAGCGAAAGTAATTTGAAATTGGATTTAAAACAGTAATGTAATAATCCGTTGTACGTACTGGCGATAATTCGATCGCCCTTGACGATAGCGTTAATATAAGATCAACCCGGTGACGTGCTGACGAGCCGCCGGCGACGGTCGACCTGTCAAGAGTCTCTAATTCATTATGCTAACGAGATAAGCTGCCTGCGACGCTGATGGATTAGCTTTTTTCCCCTTCACATAAACGCAAGGACCCAAGGAAATGCGTAAAAAATGGACCAATAACAGTGTATGCAAAAGTTGATAGCGTCCCCAACGTGAAAATATTAGGTTATTAAAATTTTCCAGTGCCGTAGAGCGTAGCAGACAAGGACGCGAACACCGCTTCCCTAAGTAGTGGAAATCGCATTTCGTTGTACATCAGTAGCTTAACGATACGCCTTCGTTCAATACTTATCATGGGTAGTTTGTTACAAAGATACCGACCTCAATACGAATGAATTTTCGAACGAGTGAAGACCCTACTATTATTTGTGATAAAGTTTGTGTGTAAGCATGAATATTTGCTATTCAATCATGCCAGAACGGCAGAACGGAATTGAATTAAATTTGGCACAGAGATTAACACATAGGATATATTTTGCACCGAAAACAAATCTTGATAAAATTATACTAAAGAAATCGATTTTACCCTGGTGAAACCGCGGGGCACAGCTAGTTAAATATAATAATTAACACGCTAACTCTCTCTCCTATTAAAACAAAAAACTTACATAGATACATAATATTATCACGATTACGGGGTAATATGTAGAGAGAAAACAGCGTCAGTTCTTTCTAGACGAACATACCTACATCTTAATCAATTCACATTCATCGGCGTCTTCATACATACATTCGATCGATTGAACCAGATAAAAAATAATATATCCTCACGCCTTCCCACAAGGGTCCCCGAAGGGGTAGGCAGAGGTGTATAGGTAATACCCGCGCAACCGCTTTCCGCCAACCAGATGAGATGAAAAAACTATTCGACATTGTTAATGACAGTTCTACTTCATTGAATGGACTAGAGGCACGAATACGACGTTGAAATAAAACCACAGTATGAAGAAAAGTATGTATATTTAATTGAGTACAGTGACGTCCTCAGCCTTCACGTCATCGATATCTTTATGCCTAACCTTACGATGCCTCAATAAAGATCCATTGGTTGTGAAGCCTTTTTCACAAAGCTCGCACTTAAAGGGTTTCGTATCTCCCGTGTGTACCCTTTGGTGTCTTTTCAGCAGTTTCACAGTCATGTAGGCCTCCATGCATAGTTTGCACTGATACGGACGTTCGCCGGTGTGAGTACGCAAATGGATTTTCAGATGGCCTTTTGCTTTGTATCGTGACCCGCAAACATCGCAACAATGCGGCTTCTCCCCAGAATGCCATATCGAATGCAACCTCAACCTATAAGGAGACGCGAAGAGTTTGTCGCAAACTTCGCATCGATACGATTTATTCGGAGTCCCCACGTACTTCATGTGCTCCATCAATGTGGTGGGTGTTTTGAACAACTTATCGCAATGCGAGCAATTCAATGGACCTAATTTGTAATGCACCGACGATTTATGTGACTGGAAAATGATAATTTATAGATTGTTAGGTAGGTAATGTCTATCTTTCGATTCAACCAATCATAATTAACTTTTAATACTATTTATTACATTTGAGCACAGTATGCCAATTTAGACTGAACCAGTAGCCCGTAAAATAAATAGCAAACGAAGAAATCAAAATTTCGGGAAAAAATTCGAACACAAACGCCACCACAATATGTAAAACATAAAGTCATTGAAGGCATTAATAGATGGCATAAATAGAATTTTTCATAATCGGCAATATTATTATCACGATGGAAATTACCTGCAGTGAGTACATTCGCTTAAATCCCTTGCCACATTCATCGCAAATATAATTCTTTATGTTTGAATGTGCGTCCTTTATATGTTCTATGATTTGATGCTTGAACAAATACCTGCGAAGGAAAACAATTTAACAGCTATCCTAAAACTGTATGGAAAAAAAATCGTAATTTATTTAGTAAAATATCTGGCGATGCGAAAGACACGAGAGAGCAATATTATTATATTATAGCATCAATGACGTTAAAGTATTGTTTACAAAACTTTAAGAAAAGTTTAATTAGGTACCTATATACGTACTTTTTCCCACAGTGATCACAGATCAAATTGCAGGTTCTGTGTCCTAATTTATGGTTCTTCCAAGACTTAAATACAGTGAACTTTTTATCACATTGTAAGCACAATCCCCCTGGCATTCCCAAATGGGCAGATCGATAGTGAAACTCTAAACTCATGGATGACTGCGTCTTTTTATCGCAGAGGTGACAAGCCATACGGGTTCTGATATCTGACGGATAGTGTGAATATCTGTAATATATGTAGTTTATGAGAATAAAACCTTAGGTAATGTGCCGCCATTGAAAATCTAGGTTTTTACATGCGCTTAAAAAACTCAATGTCTGTTTTATAATAAGAACGGGTTATCGGATACAGGAATATATCTTTTGCATCAAGTATCCATGATGGATCATCGTTACTCGCCACGTTACGCCAATTATATTAAATTTGACTTTAAACTTGCGAAACGGGTGCGATTTAGAAAAATAAACATCTAAATAAAAGTGATAGTAAAATCCAAATCCGTTCAGCTCGTTCAATGTGTACTTACGGCCCAATGAGGTTCTTTTTTACATCAATGTTACAGCCGGATAAACATGTTTCTGTTCACGTATCCCACATGACTGTGAGCGTTTCCCATATCGCTCTTCGCATATAAATAGCGTTTGCGCACTCTTATAGTCTAAGAGACTAACGTGCGTAAAGCTAATAATGATAAGCCTTGTTACTTAGGTGAAGTGATGAAACTTAAACGCTAAAGCGCCTAAATTACTCCTTACCTGTGCCTCATAATAGCAGCCAGATCGTGAGCACGGTATTTACATAGCCTGCAATCTAAATCGTTGTCAGTGTAGTGTTTTGCCAAGTGCCGATTCAAAGTTTCCTTATCGTAAGAGACAACTTCACAAATACCTAAAAGCAAATCAAACGTCGGTGAAACTCAAACTAACAGAGCATGTTACATGCCTAACTTCAGACGATTTTGGTGGCTGCTTCCCAGAAAGCAACAATTAGATAGTCAAATTCTGTCATAAAATGTCCCCAAACTAAAAAAAACAAATTTTAATAAAATATATTTATGGCTCTCTATGTCCCACAGCTGGGCAAAGGTTTCCCTTTCTTTATACCCTCCATGATCATTTTCAAAGTAATCACACAATATTTTTTCAAGCAAAACTTACCACAGTAGTATGTATCACATGTATACTTTTTCTTTGAAGTAAATAAGTCTTTTTTGTCTTGTATTCGACAAAACTTCAAATGCTTTGTGAGGCATGCTTTCTTTACTGAAAGGAATAAAAGCTGTATTACTGAAATCAATATAAAAAAAAACTAGCAAATTATTTGACACAAAAAATTCTTTATTAACATTATTTCACATCAAGGCTTATTAATACAAATATAATATAAATAATATCCTCGCACCCCGCACCATAAGATTTCTTATATGGGGATATAAGATATCTTATATGTGGAATTAGATATCTTATATGGGGATATAAGATATCTTATGGTAAAGGAATACAATCTGTGACTTAGCTGAGTATCTTGACTAAGGTATTAAAGATGACATTTTTTTTTACAAACAAATTAAAAACAGATTTCAAAGTGACTTACCATATTTTTTATTACATTTTGAACATACAAGTTCATCATCATCAACATGAATACTATCATTATTGTTGGTAACAGTACTTTGGTCAACTTTAATATCTTCTTGGTTTTCAGTCTTAATATCTATGCTACATTCAGCACTAAGTTGAATGGTGTCATATTCTTCATCACCTTTTAAATCATCTGTATCGATTTGTGTACCAAAAGTAGCACTTTTAAAATCTATATGTGTATTTTTTTCAAGCTGGTCTTTTTCTATGTTAATCTCTATACTAGTACTTATTTCTTCAATCTTGACATCATGGCTCTCAATGCCTAAAGTAGTTTCTGAATAGCATTGCTTAAAATACAATAAATAATGTTTGTAATTGTTTTAAAATTATATGAATTAGCACCATCACTGGGTAGCCAGAAAGAGTAGAGTACCCTCAAGAGTAACACACCTGGTTGCTTGAGTTCTGGGAATATTTGCTAATTAAGAATGGTGGAAAAAAGAGGAAGTCCTCTAGCTTAAGAGTAGGTATTTTAACAGTACAGGTTACTTTAAACTCTCTGCTTACCACAAGGATATATGAATAGATCGGAAACAATACTCACAGCATCAACATTTGTAATGGACCTCCAAAGTGAGTCAGATTTTATACATTTATCTTTAAATTGTGCATAGTTCTGCACGCTTCTAACGCAGTTGTTACAAATAAGTTTGGGTAAATCATTACTGGTAACCTACAAAACAACATAGTTCACTTAGTTTGTATTATATCTATAAGAAATATATATTCATGACTTCCCACATGGGTCTCGTTTAGCTAGGCAGAGTTGTGAAACACTAGCTTTGCGCAAGTATTCAGTGCCGATGTGACAGGTAATGAGTTCATTATTGTTTCTCAAATACAAAATAAGTCATGGTTTATTCACAAACATATAGAGGTTTCTTCTCAGTACATAGTTTGTCGCACTGTGCTCATTGTAAAGCACAATTTGAACTGCTTTTACGAGATTCCTCACTTTGACTACTTCCTTCTAATTGAAATTTGTAAATCATTTATCATTTAAATAACCCAACTAATTAACTGAAGGTTACTAAGAGGTTGATCAGGATATTGAGAAACTTACCTTAAGACCGACACAATACTCGAACAATTGCAATAAATGATTATCTTGAGCGAAATTGACACTGTCTGTTAAATCAGTGCAGAGGCAGATACGGCAAGCTTGTATATTTGGTATGGTATCTCGCGGCGACATCGCATAAAATACAACCCAGATTAGTGACACTAAATTAATATCATACCTACATCTATTATCTATTAAAACAAAAACTATGAACATAACCTGCAAAAATGTTTGACAACAAATACAAACGACGATAAGTGACATAACATTAACAGCACTGACTGACACTAGAGCCAACTAATGCGTTCCGTACCAACCGTGTTAATTTTTAGCATTTACCTGTTATATAATAGTATTATCATAATATTTAGATTACCACTATCGTCAATGTACAGACTTTATATTAACATAATATTATAATAGACCATAATATATTTATGAATAAACTTATGATTTAAGGATGAAGTTGATCTCGATTTTGCCAAAGGATTACGCAATAGTACATCTTAAAAGATGTTTTTATTTATTTTCTTTCTGTTCTAATGAATAATCATGTTTCGTTAAAAAGATAGTATACTTAGACTTTTTTGCTATGTATGAATCGATTTTTTACAACCCATCAAAAAGTTTCACCCACGAAGACGCGCCTGCATAACGACACTAATGTTTGAGTATTATCGGTACACACTGATTACCTATGAGTGCACACGCACACTACAATTAATGGACTCGGGTCATAATCCCAGCATCCCGCGACCCCCTCGACTACAAATTGGTGGGGCGCGTCTTTGTGGATGGCACTATCTGTAACTGTTAACCTTTTGCCTGAGCCGCGAGTCACTTGGCGTGATGATATGAAAGATGAAGATTCTTTATATGTCTAAACAAGTCCGAGCTGGGGACTAATTATATTTCAATGAAGGAAATAACATTTATATTCGTCAGAAAGTTGGTAGGGGGTCTGTCTGTGAGCGAGTAATGATAATCTTCGAATTCAAAGCGACGGTAGTTATTCCACACACGTTCTGGGCCGTGCGTTGCGACTGACTTGTACGTGCCTGTATTTGGCATATCTTGGTCTTCTATGTGTTCAAAATGTACATGCGCTTATTGATTTTGTACGTAGTAAAGTATAAGTACAAAAATAAGGTCCGTATCTCCTAATAAACTGGTCCACAATCGTACGTGCTTGTATTTAGCATAATAAAATTTGTGCTCGTATATTTGTACTAAATGTAAAATGGTTTATTGATTTAGAACGTCGTAAAGTATAGACATAAAAATGGGCCTTATAGTATTGATACTGGTCCGCGATTGTTTTCATTTCTGTAAGACGGCTGCTATACTAGTAGGTGTTATGGCAAACGTCCATTCGCGTTTATGCATATTTTTCTAAGGTTTTATACACTGTAAATACTTTTATGTCAAAAAATATCAAAAGCACTTTTATGGACACAATGCTTACGAGCACTCTTTTATCATGTAATGGTCGCTATTGAGGAGTATCTTTTGATAGCAGATGCGAAGGTCTACCTTGATGACATTTTCATTTTATGGGGCGCGTTGTAGGTGAACAAATTTAACATGACACTCGTAATCTCATCGACTATATCTTTCGTTGTATGAGTGTTGTTATTGAAGAGTGACGAAAGTTAAGTAAAAAATGCATTAAAGATGCACTGTGATTGATTGAACAATGAGATTTTTCTCACACTTAAAAACTGAAATAAGTTTTAAGTGTTAAGTTATATTGCTATTATAAAATATATATTACTAGCTGTGCCCGCGACTTTGTCCACGTGGGATAGTGACTACGCAGTATTTTTTTATTAATTTTGGGATGTGTGTTTATAGGGGATGTCTACGTCATAGTAGCTTTATGCATGCAAAGTCTCAGTACAAACTTTCATCCCCAATTTTATCCCCTTGGGGGTAGAATTAATCAAAATCCTTAGCGGATGCCTGCGTCATAACATCTACCTGCATGCCAAATTTCAGCCCGATCCGTCCAGTGGTTTGGGCTGTGCATTGATAGATCACGATGTCAGTCGCCTTTCTTTGTATTTTTGGTAACTTTACTGAAAGTGGAACACAAAACTACTCGGAAGCTGTACGTACATACAAGAGTTTGAATCTTTAGATAGTGCCATCCCCGAAGATGCGCCCAACTATTCTTCCAGAGAGTTTATAATGTAAGTGTGCAACCTTCGGCTAATGTTGAGTATTAATTGGAACACACAAACTACGAATGCACACGCACACTAAATTTACTAGAGTCGGGTCATACTCCATATCGGCCCCCTCGACTAGAAATTGGTGGGGCGCGTAGTCGTAGATGGCACTATATGTACTATCTATCGTATCTAATAACTTTTAAAACCATTATCAAGGCTCATATAATTTACAGTTCATCGATAAAAATTCTAAGAATAGAAAATGTAAGGTTCCCTAGAGGCACTGAGAAGTAGATTAAGTTTTACCGTGTCACTACGGTGATATTTTCGATCGAACGCCCACTACGGTACCGTTGTCGTGGAAAAATTTATACTCGAGTGCGTTTTATAAAGGCATAACCACATTCAGATTTGATCTGGTTACCTAAATAGTTAACTTCAAAGATCAAATATTTTCCTCTGTTTCTCGAGGCAGTCATATTGAATAAAGTTATAGTCAAAAATATGGGCCGTGGTGGCTTAGTGATTTGAGTCACCAGCGAATTCAAGAATGCTGGTACTTAACCAGCTGGAACTTAAGTTTAGTGGTCTATTTCACCACGATCTTTATGCGTTAATTTAAGAAGAAATTCCACGACGTACCCTATGTATTTTGGTGTGAGAGACGAGGACATAATATCACTTAAGCACCTAAGTCATAGGCGTAAAATGGGTATTATACATCTCTGCCTACCCTTAAATGACCCTCGTGGGAAACCGTGAATTTAAAAGACAACTAATGTTTACTTTAAAAGATAAAAAGCGTTTACAACGTGACTAATGAAAAAAGTATACTATGAATTTAAGAGTAAAGTAACGTAAAAGATAAAAAGCTAAATTGAAACCCAGAATACAAGGTTAAAAATAAAATTCAATTAAGAGTGACAACCGAATTTCATTACTCGCAACATCTTTCCTTTTGTACTGGAAATCTAGACAAATGCTAGAGTCCTTTCAAACTTTAGCTATGAATTATTCAAAAGTTAGTAATCCCTACTAATAAATATCCTTACTAATATTATAAATGTGAATGTAAGTTTGTTTGTTACGCTTTCACGTCAAAACTACTTAACCAATCATCATGAAACTTTGTACACATATTCTTGGAGGTATTAGAAGTAACATAGGATACTTTTAATATTTTTTTTTTTTACCAAAGATAAAAAAGTCACGCCGACGAAGTCGCGGGTACAGCTAGTTATAAATGCGAAAGTAACTCTTTCTGTCTGTCTGTTACCTTTTCACGCCTAAACTAAACTACTGAACCGATTGAAATGAAATTTGGTACAAATATAGCCTAGAGCTTGAGGAAGGACATAGGCTACTTTTTAATGCGTAAAAGGGTTGTAAGGAGTTGAAATCCCCAATTTTATTAAAGTTTGTATGGAAGTTTCATCATTTTTGAAGCTAGAAGCTTGAAACTTATTTTTTGGCTCTTGATTACATATAAATTAATATTACATTCAAAGTTTGTAAAAATGTTACCCTTAAGGGGGTAAAAAAAATGCAGCTTAATATCACTTTTCCGCTCGGACGAAGTCGCGGGCACAGCTAGTTTACAATAAAGTTAACATTTGCCTGTCCTAAATGCTGACCGTTTGTTTTCTTATTAACAAATAGAAGTTATGATAAAGTTTTGATCATGTCAACCGAAGCGCCTCATTATTAACCTGTATGTATGATAGAAGTTTCCGAATGGTTTATCTTTGTATCTTTCATGTGACACCCTTGTTCCGGCATTTGGGGTGCGATCTGCGTAGATAAGTGTTAGGACACCATGGTCGTGCGTGCGTCATTGAGGCAGGTGTCCGGAGCTATTTACCGCCCTAGTTATTCAAGAGCTGTACGAGGGCGCCGTTCCCCCGTTCTATGGATCGGGGGCGAGAGACCAGTGAGAACCGGAGTGCCGGCCCGCGCGGACGTGTGCACTACCTTGCCGCGCTCTTGGCGCAAAAGAGACGCAAATACGTGCTCAAGAGGGATAGAGAGAGACGATATAGACCTCAGTTTGCAACAGGTCGTTATTGTACTAAATGGTAATTCGGTGCAATCATTCTTACTTCTGTTGTACTTTTATTAAATCCCGCTCAAACTTTTATGAGTTTACTGTGCCTTCATAACGCTTCGATGTTTCTTCGTATTCGTAATTCGTATTTTATAATCGAATTTGTATTGGACTTAACACTTGTTGAATATAATTGGAATGTTTGCGAGTATCTGGAATAATTCTCTGATATTATGAGATAAATAATAGGCGATAAAATAGGTTCCCCTTTTTATACGTCAGTAATATAAAATAATGGAATATGGTTTATAATTTATTGGTTTCATAAATATATGCCCTTTTGAATTTATTCTTTACATTCAAGCAATTCGATTTGATTAACAACTAGTAACTAGCTTTTAATATTGATATTGGCATGCGGCATTATTGGCTAACATTGGCATATTAATATCCTATTTTATTACATAGGTATACAAAGACATTTATTTGGACACAAAACTTATATCTTTTTATTAAAGCTTTGGTGATTGAGTGGTAGCCTGCAATACAAACACTGCAAGTTCGAATCCTGGCTGTACCAATGAGTTGTTCTGCACTTAAGTACAGTGATGAGACCCACCCCGAGCATTATAATATGGTGATAAGGTGAAGCAAAACATCGAGAGGAAACCTTGATACAAAATATATATTTTAATAAACTTAAGTATTACTCCTTTGTTTTTTTAATAGATAAATTGAAAAACAAAGGATAATTTGCCACTGTGACAATTTGACATTGTGTTATTATTATATGGCAAAATGACGATGCAAAACCGACCCCTCAAATATAACAGTGCATATGAAGATGACTAAGCAACAGTTAGAAAAGTCGTGAATATTTAAATGTTTCCTGGTTGACTCGTTGGTGATTCAGGGCATGGCTAGCCCATCGCTCGTGGGCGGGCGTCTTGCGGATTGCTTTGCAATTTTGCGACGACCTATTTCCGATAGTGGCCTGTTTAAAAAATGTTGCTTAGATGCCAAGGCGTTCGCGTTCGTGCCATACTTTTCCAACTCAGTGACGTTATCCATTTTCTACAATAGTGAACAAAAGGAGATATTGCTTTTTGTTGCTACTAGAGGAAACGTATTGATAATACAAGTTGATAAAAAAAACCAGATGTCTTATTTTTTTATTACTAAATAGACCTTTAGTACACTATTCGACTAGCCAATGAGTAAAATTATGCGTAATTTTTATTTGCTTCGCTATTGAGCCTTAATAACCAAAATTATCGACAGATTAATCTTCCAAATTGCTCTTGAAACGGTTAATATTGTTAACAACTTTTTTGTACGGGAACTAAACTTAATATCACAAGATTAAATAATCCGGACATTTGTCCAACAAGTGACTGACTTCCATATTTCACGAGCGTTCCTTGAGAAAATTAATCACAAGTCGCTACGCCTTGCTACGCGGCTACGGAACTACACCGTAGCATTGCTACGCTGTAGCAACTTCACTTTGATATCTTTGAATATAATTATACGAAATCAAAATATTTTGATTGTGGTTGAATATCGTCGTCTGAGATAAATGCATATTCAAATCATCTCAGGAGGGCCCTCGCTGGGGTGGGCAGAGCTTGCAACCTGCTCGAGATATATTTAAATGCCAACGTTACTTTTGTCGGCCTTGACCCATGTCTTTGAATTTATTGCATGCGCAATGCATGTTTTGATCACGATGTTTTGATGCCCGTAAGTTTATTATGAAAACCTAACGTAACCTTATTGGTACTGTCAGGGTTTGAATTTGCAATCATAACTTTTGATGATTTCTTGCGATACTTTTAATTTGTGTTACTTTGGAATCTTACTAATATAATAAATGTGAAAGTTTGTAAGTTTGGATGTTTGCGGTTATTTCAAGGCAAAACGGTAGAACCGATTAGGCTGAAAGTTGAAATGGTGATAGCTTATACCGAGGAATAGGACATGAGCTACTTTTTTTTAAATCCCGAAAATTTCATAAGCTTATAAAAATGCAATATAACTCATGAATAATCTAAAGTTTTCTCTATCTTTTAACCTTTCCACAAAGGTCCCCTAAGAGGTAGGTAGGCTGTGTAGTGGTACCCAACACCCACTTTCTACCGGAGATATATTTTAGGTGCCAACGTGACAGATAGTGAGTCCATCGCCGCTACTCAAGCACTCCTCTCTATATCTTCCTTCACCGTAAAGCTCGTGGTGTGACTAATCACTCGCACTAGTTTCGGAAAAACACATTATCACAATCGGGATTCAAACTTGCAATATTTGTGTTGCAGGCAACTACTCGAACCACTCGGCCACCACGGCTAAGTTAGCTAACCAGTTTATTTTCATACTTTTTTATAAGCATACAGAAAACATTAATTAGTAAAAAAATACGTCTTAGTTAACTGTATATAGTTGTTGTGTGTTCTGCAAATAGAGATAAGGTATGCTAAGTGTATTCATACTCTCGCCGACTCTCGGTGGAGTTGGTAACTTACGCGACGTAGAAGCGAAAGGCCCTTGTAGCTAATACAAAGCTTTTCATCAAATACAAGCTTTGCGAATAACAACCGCCACTCCATCCAAAGAGTTTCATTTAAAATATTTCTACGTTTTATTGTAATACACTCGACAAAGGTTAATACCTCTTTACTACTTGTAATATAAACAAATAATCATATTTTTTGGAAGGCATAATTTAAATTTATTTTTCTACTTATATTATTATGCGAAAGTTTGCGGCAATTTTTATTCCATATAGTATTATTATAGTTCCATAATTATTTTACTATAACATTACAATGGAAAAAAACGAAAGCCTTGATGGCAGAGTGGTTCGAGAGTTTGCCTGGTATAAGTTACACAGAGTTACGGTAAAAGAAAACATCGAGAGGAAATTTGCACACGTCTGTGAAGAAATGCAAAAAGCGTAAGTAGGTGGTGGGTATATGGGAACTAATTACACATGTTTGCCTATCTCTTCGGAAGCCCTTGCGGGCATGAAGATATATATAAATAGGACTCTGCATATTATATATGAACTAAGCCTAGCTAATATAAGTCTAAAGCATAATCTAGAAGCTATAAGTCGTGGGAAAGATGTACTTAAGACTCTTTGGCTTTCTGTCCAATTCCTACACAGTTCTTAGGACTAATATTTATTCATACATGTCTTTGTGTTATTTCATTCGGCTCTACGTACGTTCTTGCACTATGAACGTAGTTATGTTAGAAATTATTAGTACATACATACATACATATCATCACGCCAAGTCCCTAACGGGGTAGGCAGAGAGTATAGAGCGCCAGTTCTCTCTACTTACATACCTCTTTCGCTTCGTCCACATTCATCAGTCTCTTCATACATGCTCGTCGGTTTCGAGTATTCTTAACGTTCCCGTCCTTCAGAGTCCGATCTATTTGATCCAGGTAGTTGGTAGTAGTAGTAGTTAATTATTAGTATAATTCTTATTTATTATATAAGTACCTGGATGACCGAGCTTAGCTCGGTAAATATAATATTAAATATTATTTCGTAGGAATTCCAGACTTATGAAATATGAATAATATTTTTAATGTTACCAATATAATATTATTTGAATTTTATTTTATTATATAATTATTTATTATATGAATGAATGAATGAATGAATGAATGAATGAATGAGTGAATGAATTTGTATATCTTGGAAGCATGTTCACACGAGATGGAAAGTATGAAAAGATATTGAAAGAAGGATAACTGCCGGAAATAAGGTGAATGGAGCCATGTCGGCGTTGATGGGCAGTAAAAGTCTGAGCAAGAATGCTCGAGTTGCTGTCCACAACGCGATATTGGTACATACCTTATTGTATGGCAGCGAATCCTGGGTATGTCAGAGGAAGTATGAAAATAACTTGAATGCAGTCGAGATGCGATCTCTTCGGAAAATGTGCGGCGTCACGATATTAGATCGAATCTGCAATGAAGAGATTCGCAAATCAACTGGCGTGAATGAGGGCGTGATTGTAAAGATGAAGAAAGGCATGTTACGTTGGTTTGGACACATAGAGAGGATGAGTGAAGAAAGATTGACGAAACAGATATACAAAGCAAAAGTGCAAGAAGAGGCAGAGGAAGGCCACGTTCCAACTACCTGGATCAAATAGATCGGACTCTGAAGGACGGGAACGTTAAGAGTACTCGAAACCGACGAGCATGTATGAAGAGACTGATGAATGTGGACGAAGCGAAAGAGGTATGTAAGTCTAGAGAGAACCGGCGCTCTATACTCTCTGCTTACCCCGTTAGGGACTTGGCGTGATGATATGTATGTATGTATGTACCAATATAATAATGAAAAAATGTGAACTTTTAATTTAAATAAAAAATCACGAGTTAATCGGTTAAGAAATTAAAAACATATGCCAAAATAAAGAATCATCTATCTAAACATATAATAAAAATGTAACGGATTGCTGTCTGTACATGGAAGATGTAAGAGAAAAAAATATGATTGGGAGCTTTATCAACGCAAACAGCACCCAAAACACTGATTGTTAGAATTTTTGTCTGTGCGTTTGTGCACACTACCCTCAGAAACGGCTTATCCGATTTAGATGTAGTTTGTAAAACTGTAACGGATCACTGTCTGTACATGGTAGATGTATGAGAAAAAATATGATTGGGACCTTTATCAACGTAAACACACGTTGTGCCATACTCTGCCACAAATCTTGTAGACGTCGATTCCGTTGTTCGTCATTAGAAGTAGCTACACGTTGTGCCGCACGCTGCCGCAAATCTTGCGGACATCGCTCCTGTTCCTCAACATTTTCAGTAGCTACACGTTGTGCCGCACGCTGCCGCAAATCTTGTAGACATTGCTCCTGTTGTACGTCATTTTCAGTAGCTATACGTTGTGTTATACGCTGCGGGAAATCTTACAGACGTCACTCGCTGTTCGTTATTTTACAGTAGCTACACGTTGTGCCACACGCTGCCGCAAATCTTGTAGACATCGCTCCTATTGTTCGTCATTTTCAGTAGCTATACGTTGTGCTGCTCGCTGACGCAAATCTTGTAGACGTCGTTCCCGTCGTTCGTCATTTTCAGTAGCTACACGTTGTGCTGCACGCTGCCGGAAATCTTACAGACGTCGCTCTCGTTGTCCGTCATTTTCAGTAGCTACACGTTGTGTTATACGCTGCAGGAAATCTTACAGACGTCACTCGCTGTTCGTTATTTTCAGTAGCTACACGTTGTGCCGCACGCTGCCGCAAATCTTGTAGACATCGCTCCTGTTGTACGTCATTTTCAGTAGCTATACGTTGGGCTGCTCGCTGACGCAAATCTTGTAGACGTCATTCCCGTTGTTCGTCATTTTCAGTAGCTACACGTTGTGCTGCTCGCTGCCGCAAATCTTGCAGACATTGCTCCCGTTGTTCGTAATGTTCATTAGCTATACGTTGTGCTGCTCGCTGCTGCAAATCTTGCAGTCATCGTTCCCGTTGTTCGTAATGTTCAGTAGCTACACGTTGTGCTGCACGCTGCCGGATATCTTACAGACGTCGCTCTCGTTGTTCGTAATTTTCAGTAGCTACACGTTGTGCTGCACGTTGCCGGAAATCTTGTAGACATTGTTCCCGTTGTTCGTAATGTTTAGTAGCTACACGTTGCGCTGCTCGCTGCCGCAAATCTTGTAAACGTCGTTCCTGTTGTTTGTAATGTTCAGTAGCTACACGTTGTGCTGCTCGCAGCCGTAAATACACGTTGTGCTGCTCGCAGCCGCAAATCTTGCAGTCATCCCTCCCGTTGTTCGTAATGTTCAGTAGCTACACGTTGTGCTGCACGCTGCCGCAAATCTTGTAAACGTCGTTCCTTTTGTTCGTAATGTTCAGTAGCTACACGTTGTGCTGCACGCTGCCGGATATCTTACAGACGTCGCTCTCGTTGTTCGTAATGTTCAGTAGCTACACGTTGTGCTGCACGTTGCCGGAAATCTTGTAGACATTGTTCCCGTTGTTCGTAATGTTCAGTAGCTACACGCTGTGCTGCACGCTGCCGGAAATCTTGTAGAAGTCGTTCCCGTTGTTCGTACTTTTCAGTAGCTACACGTTGTGCTGCACGTTGTCGGAAATCTTACGGACGTCGCTCTCGTTGTTCATAATGTTCAGTAGCTACACGTTGTGCTGCTCTCTGCCAGAAATCTTGTAGACGTCGTTCCCGTTGTTTGTAATGTTCAGTAGCTATACATTGTGCTGCTCGCTGCTACAAATCCTGTAGACATCGCTCCCGTTGTTCATGATTTTTAGTAGCTACCCGTAATGCTGCACGCTGCCGGAAATCTTACAGAATTCGCTCTCGTTGTCCGCTATTTTCAGTAGCTACACGTTTTGCTGCTCGCTGCCGCAAATCTTGTAGAGGTCTTTCCCGTTGTTCGGAATGTTCAGTAGCTACACGTTATGCTGCTCGCTGCCGCAAATCTTGTGGACGTCGTTCCCTCTGTTGGTCATATTCAGCGGCCACAAAGAAGCCCTCGTGAAACATCTAAGACCTTTCTGCTCGTATAATGTTATTCAAGTTTTGCAAGACTTGTGGGACGAGCGGAAGGCTGATTATTTTCATTGATTATTATTATATTTGAAATGAGTCTTGTTTGTCGATCACTATATTCTTGAAGGTGTTCTTGAGATGAGTCTTCTTCTTTTAGGCATTTTGTCATGTAAGTAAACAATTGATTTTATATATAATACGTCTACGATAACGTAACGTCAAACAAAAAACACATTGGCTTAAAGTTTGTTGCTTAGCAACGCTTCAAATTCTAATGAAATTGTAGGAGATTTTCATTGCCTAAAAACACGGATAAAACAACTTTTTTTTAAATGAAACCTAGCTAGATCAATTTATTGCCCCCGAAATCCCCCCCGTACCAAATTTCATGAAAATCGTTGGAGCCGTTTCCGAGATTCAGATTATATATATATAAATAAATATACAAGAATTGCTCGTTTAAAGGTATTAGATAGATTAACTAGAATGGCGTTACTTAGATATTACTCATTAGTATTGTTGTAAAGATGGACTCTTCTTAATAATACATGTAGCTGTACACGTAACTTTATATATTAAAATAACATTAGACTGCGTTTTACATGTTGTAATTATTATTATATAATTGCATTCAAGAAAAAAAACAAAAACGATGACAGATATTTTCTTCTAACGTCACAGCACTTAGTTACTTTGACATTAGATGGCGCCACATCAGTGATCAGAACTTCTGACTCTGCACCTTTGATTCTCACTGTCGACCAACATTTCACACATGTCAATGTGTTTTCTGTTCCTAAATAAATACATTTGTTACATTACGAGACAAATTTATAAATATTTTGCAATTAAAATATGTTACATTTAAGTGCACTGTTTACATTTACGTTGTAAGTAGTCATTGACAAAGTAGGGTACATACATATACGTATAATATCACGCCGTATCCCTCACGGGATAGGCAAAGAGATTGGAGTGCCAGTTCTGTCTAAGCCAGTGCCCCACGCCCCACAGGGGGCAATTTAAATAATGTCTCCATACGACTTTCTTTAAAAAATATATAATTATGTGTGGGCATCAACATATATGCAGGGGGCATCAACATTTTAGAAATGTTAAGGTGGGCCTAAAAAAGGTTTGTTATTGCCAATATTTATTTTCTAAATTTTGAAGATGAGTTTTATAAATATTTTTTTTATATTAGAATATAATCTGTACTCATAATAATAGAAAATTGACACGTTAACATATTTTTGAGTTATTTTACGTTAAATTAATGCAAAAAGGAGAATATATTTCAATAAAGTACTCTTTTTTTTAAGTCGGCTCAAAACGGTAT
>JACCPG010006038.1:0-30873 GCA_016069955.1 Drepana arcuata | reverse complement strand
AGAGACTGGATGAATGTGGACGAAGCGAAAGAGGTATGTAAGTCTAGAGAGAACTGGCGCTCTATACTCTCTGCCTACCCCGTTAGGGACTTGGCGTGATGATATGTATGAGTACTCTACTCGCATAATATTCTTTTTTTTATGCCATGAAATGCAAGCATGCGACGCACGCTAAAGCCGCTAATTTCAAAAAATCATAAAAAGAACTCGTTTGAAAAAGCATTACCACTTAGTACTTTAGACTCGCGAGTGACAGTGTCAACCCTGCATGTCGGCACAGATGAAATGATGGAATGGTGCCAACAGACGAACAGGGTGGGAAAAAACTGCCGTTATAGACAGCGGCAGCTAATGGAATATTCCACGCTGAATAGATCTGAAATAGATATGTGGGGCACTAGGGATTTCCGTTACAGGTTTTACCGGTTGAAGCCACCTTCAACAACAAATACGAAGTCGTTCGACAGCCGTCTGATGTAGCGGTTAGAGCTCTCCACTGCGAGGTCGCGGGTTCGATCCCCCTGAGGGCAGATATTTGTGTCATGAACACGAGTTTTTGTACCATAGTCTTGGATGTCTGTATCTGTGCATGCATCTACGTATATATCTATATAAGTAAGTATATCGTAGTCTAGTTACCATAACACAAGCTTTGCTTAATTTGGACATATTTATTTATATATTTATTATGTATCAAATAACTAGCCATGACCCGAGGTTTCCCCCGAAAATTAATGGATTTCATTTGTAGATAATGATTTTTGGAATAAAAAATGATAGAATGATGTATTATATATCCTCACGCCTTCCCACAAGGAACACTTCCCTTCTCAGACGTATGCAGGTTTCCTCTCGATGTTTTCCTTCACCGTAAAGCTCGTGGTGTGACTAATCACTGTACTTAAGTTTTAGAAAAACTCATTGGTACAGTCGGGATTCGAACTTGCGACCTTTGCGTCGCAGGCAACTGCTCGAACCACTCGGCCACCACGGCTCTTGAATGATGTATTAATTCAGCTAATAATTTATCTATGTCAAATATTATCTGGTTCCGTTCAGTAGTTTTTGCGTGAAAAACAAACACGCATAAAATTTTATATAATAAATAATAATATCCTCACGCCTTCCCAGAAGGGGTAGGCAGAGGTGTATGGGTAATACCCACACACCCACTTTCGGCCGAGGTATATTAGGTGCCAACGTGACTGATGGCGAGTCCATCACCGTTACTCCAGCACGACTATACATGCAGGTTTCCTCACGATGTTTTCCTTGACCTTAAAGCTCGTGGTGTGACTAATCACTGTACTTAAGTTCCGAAAAAATCATTGGTACAGTCGGGATTCGAGCTTGTGATCTTTGTGTCGCAGGCAACTGATCGGCCACTCACGGCTTTTATATATGTATTTATAATATTGTATACCTTCAATAAGTGTTCCCTATGTTCTTATAATAATAATATGTCCTCACGCCTTTCCCCGGGTCCCCGAAAGGGTAAGCAGAGATGTATAGGTAGTACCCACACACCCTATGTCTTTTACGTTGAATAAAATGTTTTTCTGGCCACTCGGCCACCAACACGGCTTTATAAGGTAAAAAAAGGACGAAAAATGTCTAGAACTAGTAGCGCACGATATTCACGTGGGAACAGTGGACATAAAGCCGGTGTCATAGACTCTGGCTGGGTTACTGTGGATTAAGGAGTCACTGGGAACATAAAAATGTTACGACCTTGTACCCAGGCCGCGAAGCCTCGAAGCTATATACCTGATAGTTTATTGAGACGATATAGTTTCAACTTTAAGTTGTACTTTGAAAAGTTTCACGAAAATAAAATGTTATACTAGTATCAAGATATGTCGGTTACAGCTATTGATGTGTACATAAATGGTGGCTAGAACAGTATCAAAATATGTTGGATACATCTTTTGAAGTCAATTACAAGTTCAATCTTTTTACTTATAAACTAGTAGCTTTGAGAAGTTAGAATTTTACCGAAATTAAAATGGTGGATAGACGAGTATCAAGATATGTTAGATACATCCATTAACATACGAATACCAAGATACCATATCGGATTCTAGACACATTACAAATGTTGAAAATACTGTCGACACTACGTTCGAATCTCTGAAGCGGTTAAAAACACCTAAGGATGGGAACGTCAAAAGGTCTCGAAACCGGCGAGCATGTATGAAGAGCCTGATGAATGTGGATGCAGTGAAAAACATGTGTTAGTCTAGAAAGAATCGGCGCTTTTCTCTCTCTCTCTCTCTCTCTCTCTGTCTACCTCGCGAGGAGCACGGCGTGATAATATATAGGACCATGTTAAAAACGTAATGATTTGTTACATGAAAAGGGGAGAATTTCTGAGAGGACATCTTTACGGCTTGTCAATAAATCTATATTATATATACAAAAATTTATGTTTATATGTGTGTCCTTAATCGGATCGTAAACGGCTGGACCGATTTTAATAAAATTTTCAGATTTCTTCAGGTGTATTCATTCGAGAATGGTTTAGATTCACAATTGGACCCGCTAGGTGGCGCCACTGGGTCCGTAGCTTTTACCTTTTCAACCATGCAACGGGCGATGGGCATCCAGCAATATAATAATGACTTGAGAAGCTATTGAAAGACGAACGGATTTGGCTCCGCATCGTCGAAGCTCGACATCCTCGTAATTAAACCAAACACGTAACATGTGGCGCCGACGTCACTTCGTTAGATCCAGCGAAATGTGAATTTTAAGCCGGAAACAGATGTGAAGATCTAGATGTGTTGCGGGAAGAAATAGCAATGCATACGTAGGATAGCTGAAATAGTTGCACTGATCCTTAAATATACAACGGCGTAAAAATAGCTACGTGTTATTGGGACGTCTTTGAATTGCTTCTCAGACGTATGCAGGTTTCCTCTCGACGTAAGTTCCGAAAAACTCATTGGTACAATCGGGATTCGAACTTGCGATCTTTGTATCGCAGGCAACCACTCGGACTCGAACCCCTCGGCCACCACGGCTACACAAATAAATACTACGTATTTTCTCTTTGTTCCTAACGTGACAATGAAAGACTAATCACTTAACGACAAGTATTAATAAAATATTTACAACTCTGCAATATTAATATCTATTTCCCAACCTTACACGAAGCAAAAATTAAGTACTACAATAGGGAAAAAAGTACATCGTTTTCTCTCCTGACATGAAAAGACGGAAAATACATAAAACTACTATATATTTTCAAAACTAATCTAAACATCTAGACAAAGACCCATCAATTTGTGCTGCAGGCATATAACGCCACGTAACATATCAGATACTAGAATAAAGAAAGACGGACATGTATGTAAAACAAAGTACAAGAAAATCACTTCAGGTACAAAACACTAGCCGCCCCGTTGATTTATCGCTACTTAACAAAATAGAGCATATAGTTGGACAGTAGGATAGATATCATTTACTTTTTAATACTAATTTACTTAATTGGTGTCTTGAACTCGGAGAAACAGGCTGGCATGACAAGACATAGCTTAAATATATTCCATAATATCCTCACGTCTTCCCACAGTGGTCCCAGAAGGGATTAAGGTGTATAAGTAGTACCCACACCCACTGTCCGATATTTTTAAGGTGCCAGCGTGACAGATGGCGAGTACACCGCCATCTGTCACGTTGGTACTGGTTTTAAAGATACATTAAATTCAAAGATAATAAACCAGCTTACCCGTTCTGCAATATTAAGTCGTTAACATTTAGGTACCTACAAAGCAATAAGTCCAAAACCCGCAGAATGTTGACTTTACATAATTCTCGTCTCCAATCGCGGCTCCTAACATTTTCAAAGACAACACGGGAAGTGGTTATTTAACGGTACTTAGCGTACATTGGTTAACTTGTGAGATTTCAAAGTTGCCGAGTGGGGATTTGGATTTTGATAAGGGCTTTGTAAAGTGGATAGTACTACAAGTTAAACAATTTTATATTATTGTATATTAACTTTATATATATAATTTCAAATACATTTTATAGGTTGATGGTGGGTGGCGTTAGGTTAAAAACCGTGTTACAGCTTTATAGCCTGGATGAACCAAAAGAGGTATGTAAGTCTAGAGAGAACTGGCGCTCTATATATACTCTCTGCCTATTCCATTAGGGACTCGGCGTGATGATATGTATGTATGTACATAATATGTAAATATATATGTCATCACGCTGAGTTCTCTAACGGCTAGGACAACAGACCTACTTAACTTTTATAAAATTTTGCTCTTCATACATGCGGTGAATAAGGTTTCCAGTAATGAGCTCCATGGGGAGGGGGGAGGATTATTACATTGTGTTGGAAGCAGAGGGATTAAAGTCATTATGCTGCCAACACACTAAAACTCTCCGAACTCAGAGTGGCAACACGCAAGTGACACTTCGGTATCGTGAGCGTAAATAGGCTGCGGTAACCGTTTCCCATCAGATGGGCCGTATGCTTGTTTGCCACTCTTGTTGTATAAAAAAAAAAATTCTCACCGATTTCGAGTGCTCATGCCATTTCCATTCTTCATTCCTTGATCGTTTTTACTTAGGTAGTTGGAACGAGGTTTTCCTCTGCCACTATTTCACACGCTTATTTCAATCTGGAGTTTATAACAATTAACACTGCTTATTATTAAACTACACGCACTAACCTTATCCGAATTGTTGCGTTACTGATAATAATAGAAACTAGACCAGCGAAATAAATACATAGGTATGCAGTATTTCAAAGTACGACACGCGCGTAATTCAACCGTCTAGATATTTAGGTCGGGTCTTTTGAAGTCTCAAAGATTAACGTCCACGTTCATTGTAAAATGCCAAGCAAAATACATATATTGATTACAAACGATAATTACTACTGAGCAGAGATTTCACACATGCTTTTCCACCAGGGACCCCGAAGTTGCAGGCAGAGGTATGTTCACCCACACATCAGGACACACCCTCAATATAGGTGCCAATCTGACCGACGGTGTCTAGATAGCTCGCCGGTTTCCAATACTCTTGACCTTCCCCATCCTCGGGTATTCGATCGCTTAGATGTTGGTAGTTGGAGCTTCCTCTACCTCTTATTTCTCACACTTATCGTCGCATCGTACATGTGACAACCTTTTTTTACGTCGATGCCTCCAAAGTAACGTAACGCGCATTTCTTGATCATTGCCTTTATTCTCAGCATTTGCCTTAGGAATCTGATTACAGCAGATTCCGATGCAGATCTAATGAAATTAAATAACTGAGCGCTTAGATTCTAGGGAATTCGTTTATCTGTTTAGACGACCTAGCTCACACGAATCGATGCGTCTTACATTGGCCAACATTAACAAACACGCTACAATTCAGACCTAAGTCGAATTTCCAGAAGGAGGTAGCGCAAAATAAACAATACTCCAGTTATATCTGGATAACGGTGGGATTATCTACGCGTTCCGTTTGATTGGGTTACACATTGGCTTACATGTAGGTATACTGACACCTAAAAATATATACTACCTTAGTTCGTCCCTACAACATAAGTAAAACATCGAGAGGAAACCTGCTAAGTTTAAGCAGAATAAGCAGCGTCTGACATTATGACATCCAAAATATATCTCCTGGGAAAGAGGGTGCCTACCTCAATATATACATACATATCATCACGCCGAGTCCGTAACGGGGTAGGCAGAGAGTATAGAGCGCCAGTTCTCTCTAGACTTGCATACCTCTTTCGCTTCGTCCACATTCATCAGTACATATACATAGTAAATAAACGGAACTGTGGCAATAGCACCTCCCTTATTTAATTCTGAAACATATTATGAATTAATTATTCTTCGTGCCCTGAGGCGAACCCTAACATGATCACTTATCTCTTAACAGTATTTTTTTTAACTTTATACTAATGATAATACTTTGAACTAAATAAACGAGAGACCTAGCATACTGAGAACTAGAACTTTATCATTCAACATTCAGGCGCTTTATATCGCTCCCCTTCATGATTTTATTATCAACAATGAAGAGCTTTAAACCTAATTTAATTAATATATATACAAATGTATCACCCACGTTCAATTTGATTTCTGTGGGAGATTTGTTTCAGGCTACTGTCAACACCATACTGATATTAAAAACGCGAAAGAATTCCACGTGATAACTACTGAATGGATTCGGATGAATTTTTGCACAGAGATATTTTATTAGCTGGATTATGAAATGATGTATTCACCAGAATACGGTTAATTAAATAATGTTCGCGTTCGGCCACACAATATTTGCATGCGAATTTTTCGGTAGGTAGGTTTATATATATTTAGATATCTCCTAATAACTACACCTACAATGCAACATTTTAAAAACAATTGAATACAACAAAAATATCCTCATGCCTTCCCATAATGACCCTGAAGGGATAGGCAGAGGTATTACCCAAATACCCACCAAATAACAATTTAAAAATCATAATTTCTTTTATTTTATATCAAACATATATGATGTGTTTTCTCCTGAAAAAATCTACTAATGAAATTCTATTTTACGACTGGAACCATCCTTGTACATATTCATTTATTATCTGGGAGATGTTTCATATATGTACGTCAAATGAAATGGTTACCACCAAACCGAGGTAGCAAAGTTCAAATGAGCGTAATATCGTCGTATATTCCACGAAATATCTGAACTCATTTAGCTATTTGATTTGAATGAGGCACGTTATGAGAAGCTTCTACTTAGTAGTAACACACAAGTAAATTGACGCAGATAGTGTGTGCATTTGAATGGGTTTTGCTCTGTGCCTTTCCTACTTTCGTAATTTCACGAGACGTCACGCCGAGTCTCTCGTGGGATATGTAGGGAGAGGAGAGCGCCAGCTTTCCTTAGACTTACAGATCGCTTTCGCTTATCAACAGTTCTTTCACACATACTCGTCGGTTTCGAGTACTCTGCATTGTGACCTATCAATATAATCTAGCTAGTTAGAACGTTGTCTTCCTGTGGCTTTCCTTCCACATTGTATATATGTATCGTCAAGCTTTCTTCACTTATCCTATCTTTTTTTATATACAACAAGAGTGGCATACGGCCCATCTGATGGAAAACGGTTACCGCAGCCTATTTACGCTCACGATACTGAAGTATCACTTGCGTGTTGCCACTCTGTGTTCGGAGAGTTATAGTGTGTTGGCAGCATAATGGGTTCAATCCCTCTGCTTCCAACACAATGTAACAATCCTCCCCCCTCCCCAAGGAGCTCATTACTATTATTAACATTATCTATATTTCATCTTCCCAATCACACCCCCGTTTGCGCCTGTTGCTTTTCGAGTCTGTTTAAGTTAGGAGAACGCCTGTCTCTAGACTTTAAGAGAAATACTTATGTGATTGTTAATAAGGCTATCGAATATTTTAAAGATGTTTAAATATATTTCAAACTCAATATGTAAGACTAAATTTAAAAAAGGAACTTACAATATTCAACCATTCAAGAGAGGGGATGTGTTAAAAGCAAGACAAGAAAACGCTCTCTTGTCGAATGATAATCTTGTATCTATCGACCGACGCTGAAGTTTAGGGTACGGTGAGTAAAGCCGCTTACCTGAAACAAAGATTACATTTTCATTAACAACTAAGATGATACAGATATAATATGATATAGATACACTATTAAAAAGTACGGCTAATAGTCTAATTACAATCAACATACGGATAATCTATTTATTTTTTAAAAGCATCAAATCCTACTTATATTATTTATACGCAAATTGGTAAGGATGTTTGTTCCTCTTTCACACATAAAATACTGAACGGAATTAGATGAATAAATAAATAATAATAATAAACCATGACCAGTACTCGAACGAGCTTTGCGGTGAAGGAAAACATCGGGAGGAAACCTGCATACGTCTGAGAAGAAATTCAAAGGCGTATGTATAGTCGTGCCTGAGTAACGACGATGAACTCAACATCTGTCACGTTGGCACCTAATATACCTCTGGCAACGCTTTCATGATTGCCGAATCATATTTATCGGCATTCAGTTGGAGGATGCTTTTGGTACTAGCCCGAATTCTGTTGAGTAGGGAGGCAGTCCCTTTGCGTATTATAGCATGGAAGCTCGCGCTCCTACAAACATGTTAGACGCACTGCAGAATCGGGGTAATCCCATCAGAACCCTAAAGCCGTTATTAGATTGGATACGTAGGTCATTAAACGATCTCTGCGTATATGAGACCCACAGGTTGCTCGTGTAGAAATATGGTATAGAGATCTCTAATTCGCTGGATTAACACATAGGCTGTGTTTTATTTCAAATAAAAAAGGAGAAAACTTAAGAGCCGTGGTATACGAGCGGCTTACAAAACAAAGATCTGTGTGACCAATGAGTTTTTCTGAACTTATTGGTTACCTGCATACGTTAGTGAAGAAATTCAAAAGCGTATGTATACTTGAGTAACAGCGATGGACAGGCCATCTGTAACATTGCCACCTAAAATAAATCTCGAGCCGAAAGCGGGTACCATTTACACTCCTCTGCCTACCCATTTGGGGACCCTTATGGGAAGGCGTGAAGATATTACATTATAATTGAACGAATATACATCGTAACTCTCAGTACAAATAACTTAAGGAGAGGGCACAACGAATCTTTCACATAGAATTAAAGTTGCCAGTTCTAGCAGCTGACAGAGGATATATACGCAATCAGATAGCAGACATAAATAGTTAAAAACAAACGAACATAAATCAAATGATGGTTGGGACTAAGTCACACTTTGCGTGCATATCCATTAGTTAACAAACCATCTGATGATATATTGCGTCGTAATAGCGGCGATCTTTGTGTCACTTCACGTTTAGTGCCCAAACGTCATTGACCTGATGGTTTATGTCAGGGCTCGGCCGCGTTGGGTTTATTTGAGAAAGTATTAAGCTATTGACGCAATGAAGTCGATAGTTAGGTATTCCGTTCAAGAACCCAGAGCTAGCCTATATGAAAAGAGGACAACCATTGAAGGCATTTAGGTAACTAGAAATTATGAATGATGAACCGTGGTGCCCAAGTGGTTTGAGTAGCCTGCAGCTCGATGAGTGCTAGTTCGAATTCCGACTGTATAATTGATATTCAAGAGAGGTAGGGCATAACGGGTTTCCCGTTCGAATTCGCAACTGCCCGACTGGGGCAGGACCTCCACCCTATAGAAGTCCGTAGCCAAATAATACATTTTTTGTGTTGTGTTCCTACGCTGTGAATATGGTTTCCAGTAATGAGCTCCTTGGGGAGGGCGGAGGATTGTTACATTGTGTTGGAAGCAGAGGGATTAAACCCATTATGTTGCCATCACACCATAACTCTCCGAACACAGAGTGGCAACGCGCAAGTGATACTTCGGTATCGTAAGCGTAAATAGGCTACGGTAACCGTTTCCCATCAGGTGGGCCGTATGCTTGTTTGCCACTCTTGTTGCATAAAAAAAAAAAAAACAGAATATCAGTAACTTTAGTAGTGCTTGCAAGTTTAACTTTGCAGGTGCCGGAAGCCGTCCGCGGCTCGGCGAGTATTAAATATAACTAAATGCAGTTTCCAATCAGCAATTAATAATTTCCAGCTAACAGCTAAGGACATGAAATAAAGCGGCGTACACAAGTGCGGTGGAGATTTACGACGACACACTCGTCTGTTATACACAAGCATTACGTTTACGACTCGTTTCGAAACGACCGTTGCTCGAAATGTATCGGACTTTCGCATAGTAAGTTGATTATGCTGTGGTTAAATCTGTGGAATTAGCTAGACGAAGGCGTATTTGGTGCAGTATATATCATTAGCAGTACATCAAGGAAATGCGGCTGGCATCTTTGGAACTTTTGAGTTTGGTACGTATCGGCCTTAAGGTTGTTACTTATTAGTAACTTTAAAGAGATTACCAAAGTACTGAAAATTAAGATGAAAAAAATAAAAGAGTCAATTCGCCGAAAAATTTTACTCTCCAGTAATAAAGTTTAAAATTGCGTGTAACAACGATGCTATATTCATATACACAAATCCATCCCTTTATCTTACTCCATCGACATAGAATTCATTTTCGCGTGTATTACTGTGATGAATAACAATACATGCGATCGTATGGCACAAAGTAAATATTTACGCGTTTCGAGCAAATCTCGAGCTCAGAACGCGCGTCTTTGGTAATAATATGGATTTATCGCTTTAGCTGGAACAATGACTTTGCATTACAGGTTTGGCTTTGTACATTAAATATTATATAATAAACTACCCACAAGGAATGAAAAGAGGCGAAATATAACCCTACTTTGCAACGTGACAGATGGCGAGTACATTGTCGCTTCTCAAGCACGACTCTTCGTTAGTGAGTTAGCTGCTTTCTTCTCGACATATTTCTTTTGTGCAAATCTCAAGTTCTTACTTATAAGTAAGTACTTGAGATTATATAATATATCCTCACGCCTTCCCACAAGGGTCCCCGAAGGGGTAGGCAGAGGTGTATAGGTAATACCCACACACCCACTTTCCGCCAGAGGTATATTAGGTGCCAACGTGACAGATGGCGAGTCCATCGCCGTTACTCAAGCACGACTATACATACGCCTTTGAATTTCTTCTCAGACGTATGCAGGTAGGTAAAGCTAGTGGTGTGACTAATCACTGTACTTAAGTTCAGAAAAACTCATTGGTACAGTAGGAATTCGAACCGAATATCGCATATTGATTTCGGAGTTGACTAGTCGAACCACTCGGCCGCCGTGGCTCTATATTTCAATTATATGAATCACATATATAGTATATATATATAGTACATATAAGTACTGATGCCTAAAATAAAAACAATGAAAAACTACTAATCGGTCCAGTGAAGGGAAAATCAAACACAATAAATTCAGTGACACTCATGAATACAACTGGATTTAATGTACGATAGTATGTGAATTTAAGCCATTTGCTTTCAAAATCTATCGAATCTTTGTGATAGATTAATTATTAGCTGGATTAACACATAGGCTATGTTTAATTCCAGGAAAAAAACTAGCAAAACAAAATTAACTCCTATTTTTATGCCGCCATGTTTTACTTTTCCCCACTTAATTAAATTATATATGCGAAACTAAGTTTGTTTATTATGCACTAGCTGTACCCGCGACTTCGTCGGCGTGACTTTTTTATCTTTGGTAAAAAAAAATCTATTAAAAGTATCCTATGTTACTTCTAATACCTCCAAGAATATGTGTACAACGTTTCATGATGATTGGTTAAGTAGTTTTGACGTGAAAGCGTAACAAACAAACTTACATTCACATTTATAATATTAGTAAGGATATACCTAACTGCTCACCCAATCGACGGCCTGGTCTAATGGTCAGTGACTTGAGCGTTCGATTCCCACTAAGGGTAGATATTAAAGTGATTAAAACAAGTATGTCCTTAGTCTTGGACGTCCTATGTTTATATGTATACATCTATCAATATAAGTATGTATATCGTCGTCTAGTTCCCATAGTACAAGTTTGGGACTAGTTCAATTTGAATGGACTATCCTCAGGAAAAAAGATAAATGTTGCATACACGCGTCAGGTATTATGCTACCATTTATTAAAAACCCATGGAAAACAAATTTCTGCTCAAAAGCGATACATCTATTATAAAAACATAAAGTACTGTACAAAGCGAAAGACCTGCCAAAACTCACACGAACCGACCGAATGTATTTCATGTTGGCGTCCATTTATGACAGAATAAAAATCACTTTAACCCTTTTACGTTGATCATAAAAACATGTCATCTAAAAGAAGAAAGAGGCCCGTTGGCCCGAAAACCATTGACATAAAAGTGTTCTAAACACAGATGAATAACAGTTGATCACTAATAACTGAAAGTATTCGGCATGACATCCATCAATCCCATTTTATGCCCAAGTGTATATAAACACGGATGTCACAGTTAATTTAAGTTATTTTCTACTTAAACGTCAATAACCCTAGGCCATTTACAAGGCAGACGTGCTGTCGAAAAAAATAAATTCGAAATTGGTTTTTTTATCGCACTCTTACATCGCCTTTATGACCGAGGGAGTTAATTTTTAATTTCTTATCACAGCAATTCCTCTTTCACCGTGATAAAATGTAATTTTAATAAACGGGGAATTTATAATATGGCAATACGTTATATGGTATGGTAACAAAACGGATCGCTCGTATCGTTCAACAAAATTGGCATTTACACGACCGGGTCGGAAACAAGTTACCTATGGTCCAGGAGCCAGTGACAGATTTTCATGACCAAGTCCCTCCCAATCGAAAATTTGTGAAATGCATTAGGGACTTATACTATGAATACTCGCGACCGTCAGCTACGACTCCGAGGGTGGGGTGGGCAGTGGCAGCCTCCCACGCATGGAGAAAAAAAAGGTTATTTCAGTCATTTCCTCCCACTTGAAATTTGGTCAGATTATAGTTAACCTAGTATTTTGAAGGAAAAACAAAGTCAGCTGGCCATAACATGGTGGATTATACGTCAGCTGACTGCTTGAACATGAAAAAAAAAATATACTTTCAATGATTTCCTCTCAACTAAAATTTTACCTGGTGATCGTTTATATACTACTATGAATGAAAATTAATGTCAGCTTGATGTACCTCAGTGGAAAGTTTGTCAGCTGGTACCTTGAAAGGTGTAACGCAGCAGCATCTATCACCTATTGAATCTTATCAGCTGACGACTTTTCCCTTGACTTACAGCTAGCTGATTTCTTTCATTATTTACTAGAGTATGTTAACAATCCTCATATAAATTTTCATCCGGGAGGAAATAAAATTTCTTAAGTAATTTTTTCTTTATATATTGCAGTTAGATTTTGGAATAAATTAAATTCTCCAGATGCGATGTTATAGCAAAAGGCCACCTCAAAATACTGATATCATTATATACGATGAATATTTCATGTTACATTAAATGAAAGAAGTACCTCTTAGCTTTGGGAATATTTAAAAAAGTTTTACAGTTGATTTGTGCAAACACTGCTAAGATTATCATCATTATTTTGATCGGTACATATTTCTATCGATCAAAGATACCGAACACAAACTTCGAGGTATGGAGCAAGCTAACTTTCGTATCGATGGTCCTGATCAAGTACGAAAAAAATACTTTTCAGTCGAGCTAAAAAATATTAATTTCAAGAAAGAACTTATTCAGTTTTTTATTGAATATTGGGAACAAGATTATATGGCATCATACATGGGCAACAAAACTATTTTTGTGAATACGGATGTGGTCACTGATGGAAAAGTTGTAAGAACTGTAGAGAACGCATTTTCGTGTCATGTCAAAATCTGAAGCGTTTACGGAGTGTTTCATACAAATGTCAGAGCCATCGATGAACAGAGAAGTTTTATTTCGCAAAATTCAAGAGTTTGCTTGTCAGATGTATGGCCTTAATCGGTATAGAAAAATTAACGACGCTAGGGTTGCATTGTTCCAAAAAACTTACACATTTTTGGACAATAATGATAAATTTAAGTTGCCTAAAAAGGTATTGACGGCTCTTCTCGACCACCATGCGAATCAGAACTGTACAAGCAATATTTAAGGGCGTTACATTGCACAAATTTGGTCTCACGCTAACCTTAAAGTTCCAACAACTGAAGAACCTACAGACTATGGTTGGAAAGAAATAGATAACCGACATGAATTTAATTGGTTTACTGGGACTCAGTTACCAACGTCGATTGAGGAGATAACCATTCAGCCTGAAAAAGGTATCAATTCTTTTTTTAATTTTTTCTTATGATCATGTTTTACTATACACGCGGTCTATTTTTTTTCCATCTTTTCACAGATGAGGATAATGAAGACATGATCGCATGTAACTCTGACAGCGACTCTGACAGTGAATCAGAGAGAGATGAAAGCGACTCAAGCCAAAGCGAGAATGAAAACGATTGATTTTCATTGTTATTTTTAAGCAACTCATGAAAATAAAAGTTAATTATTTAAAAATATATGCTACAATAAATTATTCATTAATCAATTTACTCTTACCAACATTTCCTCCATTATCAAACTTTCATATTTGTTATCAAAACAGTCAAATCAAGCATACTGACGAATAACTTAAGAAATGTAATTTCTTCCCGGACGAAAATTTATAAGAGGATTGTTAACATACTCTAGTAAATAATGAAAGAAATCAGCTAGCTGTAAGTCAAGGGAAAAGTCGTCAGCTGATAAGATTCAGTAGGTGATAGATGCTGCTGCGTTACACCTTTCAAGGTACCAGCTGACAAACTTTCCACTGAGGTACATCAAGCTGACATTAATTTTCATTCATAGTAGTATATAAACGATCACCAGGTAAAATTTTAGTTGAGAGGAAATCATTGAAAATATATATTTTTTTTTTCATGTTCAAGCAGTCAGCTGACGTATAATCCACCATGTTATGGCCAGCTGACTTAATTTTTCTTTCAAAATACTAGGTTAACTATAATCTGACCAAATCTCAAATGGGAGGAAATGACTGAAAAACCTTTTTTTTTCTCCATGCGTGGGAGGCTGCCACTGCCCACCCCACCCTCGGAGTCGCAGCTGACGGTCGCGAGTATTCATAGTATAAGTCCCTAATGCATTTTACGAAGTTTCGCTCGAGAAGAAATAATTGACCGAAATTGTACCTGGCTATCGGGCTGTCGGCTGTCGGGTCACTAGAGCTTTATAAAAAACGTTTTCCTATTTCCTCACATTAACGTGGCCTTAAGGGTACTATGACTATATGCTTATTTACTATATCGCACAAATTTCTGGAACGTTTGCATATATTTTTCATTAAGTTCATTTCTTATCTATGTTAATTAAATGAAATCTATTAAAACGCACTTTCAGCTTCTATCATGCTATCTCAATACTGTCACTGTCGGCACGTGCGCCGGTTAGGTAGGGGCAAAGAGATGCTAGAGATTCAATATTTTTGATGAAGTTATGGTGAAAATAAAATAGGAAAAACGTCCAGGGATATTACAATGTCCTACCATTAACTTCATTGGTCTAAACAAAATTGTCTACAGATGTTGATGTATCCCCTGAAAAACAAAGCACGCAAATGCGCGCATGGCTGTCGCACTGTTACTAACTTCGTATCATACTTATAACAAGCCTTTAACGGGGTAGGCATAGAGAATAGAGCGCCAGTTATCCCTAGACTTACAGATCACCATTAATCAATATCTATGATATGATATATCTGATAAATGCTCGCCGGTTACGAGTACTCTTGAAATTCCCTCCCGTAATAGTTCGCTCCATCTGACCTTTAATCTATTTCGTCAACCCTTCAGCACTCATCACTTGTATTTATGCCTCAAATTAATCCCTAAACTTAAATTGCTTCCTGTACTACATCATGCAGCAAAAAGGCCCGTTGTCCAGTCGCCCGTGGGTGTAGCCGCCCAAACGACCCTGTGTCGGTTTTCCGTTAATTTTCCATGAAGCGGTAAAGTTACATAGTTTCAAACAGCCTGTCATTATGAAATACAGCGACAATAACGTGTTCTCGTTGTGAAATGTTCTAGTTTAGAATAAACACAAGTGAATTAGATTTACGGTGTTTGTTAGGCGACACGTTTTACGTCTTCCATCTCCATATCTGTGTATATGTCTATCCAATATTTCAGTCGTTTTGAGTATACAAAATACATAATGAAGTATATATATATACGCCGTAATAGTATTTTTTTTTATTAATTACAACAAGCATATGAATACCTGATAGGAAGCGGTTACCGTATCCTATTTACGCTCACGATACCGAAGTGTTACTTGGAAACCCGTTACGCCGTACCTCTCTTAAAGCAATAAATGTTATTTACATGTCAATGTAATTACACGCAACAGTAATCTTAGCAAAATACATAGCGATATTCTCAGCGTTCACGCATCTTAGCCCCCAGAATAGGTGCTCAGAGTTTAGCGGAGCATTTAAGCGGCTGTAACTGTTGTCTTACAACAGTTGGGTATGAAACTGTACAGGAGGGAATAATAATAATAATCTTATACAGAACAAAACACCTTTGGCAAAAATGATGAGTATAACGCGACCGCTATATCCAGACCTACGAGAATTACATAAGTGGAAGAGTACCTTAACGGAAATCGTTCGTGGAGGAGTTCTTATAATGCTGGCCGCCGGTGCAATATTTTGGTGAATAAGGTAATGAACTAATTTGTCTCGGGTATAATGGACCCCTCAAATCTGGCGTCCGACGGAATGGCTCCTATATAACGACCAACATTATTTTAAGTGTATCTTCTTCTCGTATGCCGCTTTGTATGGCGTAGTTTGTACTCGTGTATTGAGAAAAAAATAACCAAGTGGATGAAGCGATACAGTTCTGTAAGTCTGGAGAGAACTGGTGCTCTGCATAACCCGTGTTGATAGGAAGCTATATATGTATACATTATTATTATTTTTTTATACCACTTGGGTGGCACACAAGCATGCGGTCCGCCTAATGGTAAGCGGTTACCGCCGCCTATGGACGCTTGCAACACCAGGGGTATCACTCGCGCGTTGCCGACCCTGCAGGAATCTTTTCACACCCTTCTTGAAGAACTCCATGCTGTACTCTCCAGGGAAAACCTCAACGGGGAGCTCATTCCACAGCCTGAGCGTTCGCGGAAGAAAACTCCTTTGGAAGTTTTTGCTAAGATTTGAAACACCAAACTTTCAAAGCCGAGAACATATATACTTTCTTTTTGCTTATTTAACGAACACAATCTTCTTAAGCTCTTCTGAAGAGCTCTTGAAGACTTAAAAGTCTCGGGCATTTATTTTGAAATGTTAATGTTTTGTTGGGCCGACGTGCAGAAGGCGCAAGTGAAATGGCGCAACTGTGCTCATTAACCCGAGAGGCGACCCTTGAGCGCGGAAAGAGGGTACAAGGCAAAAGTATAACTCTTACCAACGATGCTTATTGTTACGGCTCAAAGCGTTAACTTCTAGTTTTGAATTAGGTCGCTATGTTGTAACTTAATTAAATGTTGCTGTTTTTTACCAAGGCCGAGTGTTTTTAATATTCTGTATCGCAACGATGCAAGTGCGAACCCTAGCGGTTTTTTAGAATTTTAGTACATAAATAACATCACGCCGGGTCCCTAATGGGGTAGGTATAGCGAGTATAGAGCGCAGGTTCTCTCTAGACTTACATACCTCTTTCGCTTTGTCCACATTCATCCGTCTCTCTCTCTCAGTCTACATGCTCGTCAAGTACTCTTGACGTTCCCGTCTTTGAGCGGCCGATCAATAAATTTTAGTACAGTGATTAATTACACCACAAGCTTTACGGAAAATATCGAAAGGAAACCTGCATACGACGAGAGAGAGCATGAAGAGAAATTCCGACATACATACATATCATCACGCTGAGTCCCTAACGGGGTAGGCAGAGAGTATAGAGCGCCAGTTCTCTCTAGACTAGACTAGAAATTCAGACTTATATTACTAAATTGCAAAATACAGCGGACTATGTAACTTCACACGTTTCCACAAGGACCCCCAAAGGCGTAGGCAGAGGTGTGTATGTAGTACCAACTTCCCGTACAGAACTCTTAATAGGGGAAAATTAATAAACCATGAAGGACACTTAAGACAAGGTCACATTAAGACGAAATTTGCGTAACTCAAGTAGTTTGGTCTTACAAACGATCTTACGAACAGTCCCTTCCGTTTAAAAAGTAGGGTACACTTGCAGACCACTACTTTGCGGTAGAATATTAACCATAAAAAAAGAACCTTAAAAACATGTTATCTAAGAAATAAATAATAATTGTATATCAAGAAATAATAGCTGTCTGTTACACTCAACAAAGACACGTCGCTTGCCGTAAACGCCGCACATCTAACGATGGGCAGGCAAGAAAAAAATATCTGTATTCTGTAGTTTTATTTAATATCGTATTGTTATCAGAAATATAAATGGAGAGAAGAGCAGAGAAGTATTTTACTGTCGTGCTTAAATTCGGTGACAGACCCATCATGTCACGTCCATGTCATGTCACGCCGGAAAACGAGGGTGTTACAATATCCGTGTTCACTGATGGAAAGTTCACTTATGAGAAATGAATTCTCTAAAGCCTCTCTAAGTATGCAACTCCACAGATTCGGTACTAAAAATCTTTCATTTCTTTACATTACACCTATTAAAGGATCCAAAAATAATTGAAGGAGTTGTGTAAAGTAATATTGTATGGCGAAGGACCTGAATGTGTTAGGCCAAAGGGGCCCGCGCTCGTTAACTGAGCGCGCTGGAGCGTGTGTGAATAGCCCTTATGGCACTATACATACATATATTACGTAGAACGCCGCATATCACCTTATTAAGAAGTGTTACCATTTAAATAAAATGATAATAATATATCCTCACGCCTTCCCGCAAGGGTCCCTGAAGGGGTAGGCAGAAGTGTACTGTGTAATGAGGTTTACTGTGTGTAATACCCACACACCCACTTTCCGCCAGTTATATTTTAGGTGGCAGATGGCGAGTCCGTCGCCGTTACTCAAGCACGACTATACATACGCCTTTGAATGTTTTCTCAAACGTATGCAGGTTTCCTCTCGATGTCTTCCTTCGCCGTTCAAATTATTAATGATACCGTCGATCCAAATTACGTAGGTACACCAACTGTGTTCTGAAAATCATACATTGCCTATCCAGTGTGGAAACTTTCAGAAAAATACTAGTTCATGAATGTTATCGCAGTTTGAATTGAAAGAATGCATATACGAGCCTTTCATTCCATTTTGAAACGGAATAGCTGAAAGTATTAGCAAATATATTGAAAATATTTGCCTGTGAAAACGCATTGATGCTTTAATGCGAAGCAAATTTCAAAAACAAATACTCTATATAGTTTTTCAACTTGTATATATTTCTGATCCTTGAAATGGTGGTGGAATTATGCTGAAGTTCACATCGATCGAACACTTTAGGATGGGAACGCTAAGAGTACCAACTCTAAGCCGGCGAGCTTGTATGGTGAATGTGGAAGAAGCGAAAGAGGTCTGTAAGTCACCCGCTCTAATCCCTCTGCCTAGGTGCCTCGTGAGGGACTCGCCGTGATGATATTTTTAAAACTTAATTAAATAACTGAACGTCAAGAGTACTCGAAACCGACGAGCATGTAATAGACTGATGAATGTGGACGAATCGAATGAGATATGTTAGTCCAGAGAGAACTGGCGCTCTTTACTCTCTGCCTACCTCGTGAGGCTCTCGGCGTGATGCTATTTTATGTTATTTAAAAACTTAATTAAATAACTGTGACGGTAAAGGAAAAAACCAATTACTATAGAAGCTGAAAGGAAATATCAAAGTTTGAAGTTAAAGCACTGTAGACTTTGTATTGAAGTCTCCGCCGCACTGAGTTTTTCATTCTATTTTCTAAGGCGTTAGCAGGAAAGTATTGCAAAGCTTTTTATACGGCTTAGGTACCTACACTTATAAGAAAAGATGTGCTAGTAACAATAATATTAATAATAATAATAAACACATATAAAGATTTTGACAGATAGAAAGGATGAGTGAAGAAAGATTGACGAAACAGATATACAAAGCAAAAGTGTGTGCAAGAAGAGGCAGAGGAAGGCCACGTTCCAACTACCTGGATCAAATAGATCGGACTCTGAAGGACAGGAACGTTAAGAGTACTCGAAACCGACGAGCATGTATGAAGAGACTGATGAATGTGGACGAAGCGAAAGAGGTAAGTAAGTCTAGAGAGAACTGGCGCTCTATACTCTCTGCCTACCCTTTTAGGGACTTGGCGTGATGATTTATTATCTATATATTTTTATATAGATAATAAATAGATAGATAAAATATATATATATATATATATATATATTTTTTTTTAATAATAATATAAAAATGTTTTATATCAAGCACCTACTCGAGTCACTTGAATATAACATCGAAGTTCAAGCCACAGTCCAACATAAACGATTTAGTACCACAAGTCGAGTCATTAAACGCAACGGCATATCAAAAATAAAATAAATATGAAATATGCACCGCTGAGTACAACAGATACCAATTTTTCAGTGGCTGTACAATAAAAACGTCACTGCCTCCATTATACGCATGCTTGGAATATAAATGAATAGCAACAATTGCTGGTGGGACGTGTATTGAAAAATGAACTTTACGTTTTAAGTTATACGTTTCAGATTTCAACACCATTGCATTAGGATGTGTGGTCGAGTGTACGTGTCCATCTCTGTGCGAAATCCCTGGAAAGAGGAACGACAAAAGGAATGGCATCTCTGCAACCAAATTGAATTTAACTCTGAAAAGTGTAGAATAGAGATAGGCCAAGGAAGGACTTTAAAGGTTTATACGAACTGTGTCACCAATACGGTTATTATTATTGTTATTTATTAACCAAGTAAGTGCTAGGTACTTATTTCATAACATAAGCTCAGCTCTACTCGCCCAAGCTCGTTAGGGTATAGCTTTCCATTTGACATCTATCTGTAAAATATCTGAATGATCCTGATTTTATTAAAGACCTGCACGCAATCAATTTTGGCTCCTAATGACAAATTGAGTTATGCACTTTTTTGAATTATTTAATTAGCGAGATATAACGAGCATAATCGTTGGTATATTGACGTATACGCGCGCATTGTACGTTATCAATTAAACCCGTTTTAGTGGAATTTGTAGTATAATATTAAATTATAGTACCTGGATGACCGAGCTTAGCTCGGTATTTTTCAGATTTATATTTTTTTCGTACGAATGACATACTTATGACAACCAAACACTCATTGGCTTTAAGTTTGTTGCTTAGCAACGCTTTATTGTTGCTGTGTCGGTAAAGCAGTGGGGAAATTCATATACTAATGAAATTGTTGGAGATTTTCAATGCCTAAAACACGGATAAAACGACTTTTTTTTTAATGAAACCTAGCTAGATCGATTTATCGCCCCCGAAATCTCCCCCTTACCAAATTTTATGAAAATCGTTGGAGCCGTTTCCCAGATTCAGATTATATATATAGATATATACAAGAATTGCTCGTTTAAAGGTATAGGGGATAGGGGATTTACATAAGCCTTCATCTTGAATCATGAACCGCATTAAATCCGTTGCGTAGCTTAACATCTATAAGCGAAATTACTATGATAGCATTTCATTTTCAAAAAAGGAATCTTAGAGTAACACTTGTTTCACATTTGGCTCCGATCTGATGGTCCCGTGGGAGCTGAGTAAGAAATTCCATTAGTTACCACATGTAACATTATAGGATACATTGAGACAAATTAAAACGTGATAGTTCTATTACTACTGCGCCAGAACTTCAGTTCGCATCAACCTATGGCTAGAATGAGAATGTATCCCCTTATTTGCATGTTGCGGGGAAACTAAAACATTTGCTATAATTCGACAATCTGTCTGTTCTCTCAAACAGTCTGAATGTTCATTAAGTAGAAATATTATACATTGTACACACATATACAATCTGTAAACACAGTACTTGCGCTCCGCGGTTTCATTCAAGGTGATTTTATATAATAATATAAAATGAAACAATGCTAGAGTGTGCATGCAAAGTGTGTGCAAGAAGTAGCAGAGGACGACCACGTTCCAACTACCTAGATCAAATCGATCGGACACTCAAGGTTGGGAAAATCAAGAGTACTCGAATCCGTCGAGCACGAATGTAGAGACTAATGTAAGCTTAGAGAAAAATTGCGCTCTATTCGCTCTGCCTACTATGACACTTTGTTATTTTTTTAACATTTTGACATATACTCGGAAACAATGCAGATTTTACATGCAAGTAAATATTTCCTGTTTCTATTAATAATACGACGGCATTTTATACCGTAATGCACTTTATTTCACACAAATTTCAAATTTATTTTTACACAATTAAAAAATCTTATTTCAACTGCTTCCCGCAACATGCAAGCCTCGCAAAAGCAATTAACTTTAGCACGTTAATGGTGTACCTGAAGGTAGAACTTTCAGGCTCATATCGTTTGTTAGTTTCACACTAACACTGGTGTTCGTTTAAACCATTAAAATCAAGGTGTTGACATCATTACAGCTTTATGTGTGTGTTTAAGGAATGCGGTAATTAATTTAAAGTCTAACACGATAACGATACTGCGTGGCGCCTTCCCAAAGGCTCCCGGAGTGTAGGCAGAGGGTTATGTATACCTCTACCTACCCCTGGCCTGTGAGGGATGGCGCATCTGCCTTTGTCGTTCAGAAATAACTTTGCATATGTTTTCAAATGCTACATAGGTTAACTGGTAGAGAATGGCTTCGGCATTAAGTTCGCCTTTGCAATAATGTTTGCAGGAAGTTTTAATAATAAATAAATGTATGTAGGATCGTCAGCATGCTTTTGTTGGCTTTTGTTCTTTACCACAAATGTCACCGAAGTGGTAAGCAGACACCCACTTTCTGGCAAAGATATATTTAAAAGCCATCGTGATAGATGGCGAGTCCATCACCGTTATTAATATACCTATGTATAATACTCAAGAGCCGTACTAGCCATGTGGTTGAAGTTGTCGGAATTCAATGAAAATTCTTGCACGTGCTTAAGAAACTGAGGGACTACAGCATGGAGTTCTTAAAGAAGGGTGTGAAAAGATTCCTTCAGGGTCGGCAATGCGCGAGTGATACCCATGGTGTTGCAAGCGTCCATAGGCGGCGGTAACCGCTTACCATCGGGCGGGCCGCATGCTTGTTTGCCGCAAAGTGGTATAAAAAAAATCGTCTGTCACGTTGGCACTTAAATGCGATCCAGGCCTATAGGCGTTGTTATGTTACATATCTGCCTACCCCAACGATATACATATATTTTGTAAGCTAATAGTTTCCGAATCGTTTGTTATACAGATTTTCTTTATACACAAATAAGGTTTGCACTTATAACTTCCCCAATAATTTGGATCAGACTCTGGAACTTACTCAATTTACTCGGAAAGTTTAATTATAGCACCGATCGAGTTGTGTCTCAGGCATGTTAGCGAATGTTAAATTATTTAGCTTGCTACGAGTCCGCTACGAATAGGTTTCTTCGAATTGTCGTAGCACAGCGTAGATCTTTGCATTCGTAGCATTGCTACGAAGAGTTCAGAAGCGCGACCAGTTTTATTATTAAAGCTGTGCCCGTGACTTCAACCGCGTGGAATTATTATTAACAAAAAAAAATATGTTTAGATCCTAAAATAAAAGTAGCCTTAGTTATTCCTGTTTACATCAGGCATCTGCCAGTTAAAGTCCCGTCAAAAATGGCCAGCCGCTTCAGAGATTAGCCGGAGAAAACAGACAGACATGCTGAACAAAAAATTAAAAAAAAATGTCAGCCATCACGGGACGCCTGGCAGATGTGAAACATCGACATTATTTTGTAAAAGTAATATGCAGAAAAGAACAGATTAAAATATTAAGTTCTTTTTTCTAGATAACGATGACTATTTATTGAATAAATATTTATTTTCATTAAATACAAAAATGTACGAATTTGTTTCAAATCTTAACTACTTAATTCATAACGTCATCGTCTCCGGTAATAGTTATATTCGATATTTCCTCTGAGGACGGTATTACTGTGACAATTGGTCGATGGTAACTGAAGTATGGCGACGCGTCGCCACGACATGCGTCGCCACACCAGAAATCGGTTTTACGTGCGGCTATAGATGTTTCACATCAAAAGTTTTGGTATATGTGCCGGGTTTTGGTATATGTGGGCCGAGGTTACCGAGTAGTTTAAGTAAAGTGAGTGGTTAAGTAACCTGAAAATCAGAATAGTAGACACTGATCTGAGAAGTCTGCATCGATGGTACTTTCTGCACTTAAACACAAACATGTATAAATAAGCTTAAGGCTTCGTGCCTTAAGCTAGTCTGCATTTTTTTTTTATACAACAAGAGTGGCAAACAAGCATACGGTCCACCTGATGGGAAACGGTTACCGTAGCCTATTTACGCTCACGATACCTAAGTATCACTTGCGCGTTGCCACTCTGTGTTCAGAGAGTTATACTGTGTTGGCAACATAATAGGTCTAATCCCTCGGTTGCCAACACGATATAACAATCCTCCCCCTCCCCAAGGAGCTCATTACTGGAAACCTTAAACCTGCATTAGTTTGAGAAAAGAAACAATGAGGTAGCAATTGCCAGGCACAAAAGCGATGCCTCAATCGAACAAATTGCGATATGATATACACATGAATATTCCTTACACACCCCCGTCGTAAACACATGAGCACGTCAAAAGCATTTAATTTATTCATAAACATACATTTGCGCCAAATACGTGAGAGTTAATTACAAGACGTTCATATGATCAGACACATTTCGATGCACACACAAAATGCAATCCCCTCAGACTATGTAATGTGCTAGAGACAAAGTTAAATTGAGAGGTTGATGTCTGGGGCGCCCAATCTTAAACATTAATAGCATTTACTCCCTCTTTGTCAAGTTGGCGTCAAAGTCGTCTTTTCACAAAAGGGGCATTAATGCCGACAAACTGTCATACAGTTTGGCAGAACATTCAATATTTAAATGCACCTTAAATACACCTCTGCCTACCCTTTCGGGAATAATTGCAGGAAGACATGAAGTTAAATATTAAGTAATGTATAAGTTTTATGAGCTGTATTTATTCTCCTTTTCCACAAACTACGATTCCTGTAAGAAAGGTAACAGCTTATGTTAATATATTCCATAAATATGGAAAAGGTACTTTGTGTTATGGCCGACAAGATGGAATGTCTGTACATCAGACGACATTATGTTATATATATATCATCAGTCCGTTTTGATGACGACCCTATTTCGACGGAATTGACGTAATGAAATCGTTAAGTCGGTAAAAGCAAATATTAAAACTTTTTGAAATTACTGATTGATGGCCGCTTAGTAACATGTCATCCCAGTAAGAGAACATAATCAAAAATCGGCTAGCTAAAAAAAAATTCTACCGCTGAACTCTGAATGACCACCCATGCTTTTTTTTTATACCACGTCAGTGCCAAGTAAGCATACGGCCCACCTGATGGAAAACGGTAGCCTATTTACGCTAACGATACCTACCGAAGTATCGTTAGCACGCTGCCACTCTATGTTCGGAGAGTTATACTGTGGTGGCAGCATAATAGGACTAATACCTCTACTACCAACACAATATAACAATCCTCCTCCTCCCCAAGAGCTCATTACTGGAGACCTTATTCACCGCGTAGGAACACAACACAATAAATTGTGTTATTTGGCTACGGACTTCTTTCTATAAGGTGGAGGTCCTGCCCCAGTTGGGCAGCTCCAAATTCGAACGGAAAACCTCGTTATGCCCTACCTATCTTAAATGTTGACCAAGGAATCGTTTTGATTTGCAATAAGCTAAGACATGCCAGTATATAACAAATGCAGAGTCGACATCCGACACCTTTGAATCTCAACGATCTGATGAAGATCGAAGAGAAGGTGGACGAAAGAAGTGACGAGTCTTCAGCAGGGATAAATTACAGTGTTTAGTTAGTTATTTATAACAAAATAAACCAAGCCCAGATATAAAATATACTAGTCACTATGTTGGTAACTCTAGTTTTATATTTAGTATGTGACGTTCAGTAAATCTACCCTATGCTTCGTTGAATTAAGATTTTTGATTTCGATTTTAACTTTTAAACATAATTGTATATAAATATAACGAATCTAACGATATCTAAACTTTCTTACTTAAACTATTCAGCCTTTTGAGAGATACGAGGTAATCAAGATATTTACAAACATACATTACAAATTAACGTCTGAAAAACCTAACCCTTCCTTGGCAGTCGGGTACAGAGAGAGAAACACTGCTATGAAAACAAATGATCTATAATAAAAAATAAATATCATATATCTCCAGCGAAAAGTGGAGTGTGGATACTACCTAAGCACCTCCCTACCCTTAAGGGAAGATTTAAATAAAAACCATAGAAAATGAGTTCATTCCCTTTCACAAAAGTTTGCTTCCATCGAGCGACTGGAGCATCAAAATTCACGCGTCGAATTGTCATAATCCCAGTCCGTTTGCCGCGATCCATTCATCCCTCCATCTGTAGTAGATAATTCTCCCTACCCGTCTGAATATACGACTACCTCCCCCACCCCCCACCCCCACTCCATGGCATTTGCCCAAGCATCCTCGACAATCGTCGATCGTTCAGCGTTTTTGCCACACAGTTGTTTGCATTAGAGCTTCATTGTTCCTCCAGCTAGGGAATATTCCACGTTGAATGGAGGTTTTTGTCTCATTCACACTTGTTGAGTTAGCGATTGATGGATTGATATGAGTTTCTGGGGACAGTCGTTTTTGTTGTACGAAAATATTCTGTAGAGATCAAAAGTTTTGATGTGAAAAATGTATATTCTGAGAAACGTGTTTTTAAACACACCATGTAAAATACTTTTTTCGAAATGAAAACTTACAAAAAAAGAGATTATTGATTAATATGAACATTTTAAATGCAAGGAGGTATGTATATTATCAATATTAAGAAACGATGATGGACTCACCATCTGTCATGCTAGCACTTTAATATATCTTCGGCGAAAACAGAGTGTTGGTATACATCTGCCTACCTAGTATATACAAATCATCACGCCAAGTCGCAAACGGGGTATGCAGGGAGAGTAGAGCGCCAGTTCTTCCAAGACTTATACATCTTAGTCTCACATATCACAATAGTAAATATATATAAGTATGAATACATTTACTATTGTGTGTTGAAATATGTAAAAGACTTAGAAAACCTAAGAGCCCTGTGCCATTCCATTCACAACGTTCAGATATTCAGCCTAGGAGCAATGCCATGAATACAATTCAACGTAATTTCTTGCAGCAGCGTTGTTTGTGGAAACAAAGGAATTTTCACATATTTTGCTGCGATTCAGTGTTATGAGAGGCTAAAATGCTTTTGTCAAGAGTGCTGTTACCAAATGATGAAAAATGTGAGATAGTAAATTAATTTCTTCAATACTACGAAAATACCCATATACGTATTAATTTGTCTCAACTACCTTGATTAAATCGATTGGACATTCAAAGACAGGAACTTATTAGTATCGTAGCATGCATGAAAGCACTGATTATGAGGATGAAGCGAAAAAGTCTACAAAGAACTGGTGCTCTACTCTCTGCCTCACCCGTGACGATAATATGTCTGTATAGGTATGAATATGTGTCTAATTAAATAAAGTTGTGAATGTGACAGATTGTTCTCGTGTATCTGTGCCTACCATACTTAAATAAAGACATATGAGTGGCAACGCGCAAGTGATACTTCGGTATCGTGAGCGTAAATAGGCTACGGTAACCGTTTTCCATCAGGTGGGCCGTATGCTTGTTTGCCAAATTAAAATCATTTAATGATAATGTTGTAAACAACCTATCAAACACTAGTTTTGATTCAAAGGACCCCAATATTAACTACGGCACATTATTTTCTAAAGTCTGCCAGGAATTCAATAAAATATGTCCTTTGAAAACAGTTAAAGTAAATTCTAAATCAAAATTTAGTGCATGAGCCACTGCGGGAATAAGAAAAAGCAGAGATAATTTATACAATGTATATTATGAAAAATCTCTAACTACAGATCCAGCTTTCCATAATTATGTTAGAAACTATTCAAAAATATTTAAAAGTGTCTGCGCTCAAGCAAAATCACTATTAATAACTAATAAAATAGGTATTTCTAATAATAAAATAAAAACTGTGTGGCAAGTTATTAACAGAGAAACAGGAAAGACACAAAAACAAGATCAGAATGAATTGTCGTTGAAAATAGATAATCGGACCATTTCTGATAAACAAGAAGTGGCGGAGACACTAGAAAATTACTTCGCGAATATTCCAGTGGAAGTTACAAAATCTCTCCCCTCTTCTTCGACATTAGCTGAAGCTCTTTTAAAAGAAAACTTTACTGAGGACATACAAGACTTCAAATTTAAAACAATAAGTATAAGTACAATTAAATCCGCGTTTAAAAGTCTCAATATAAAAAATACTGAAGACTTATGGGGAATATCCGTTAAGGTTCTTGGAGATATCATTGAATCAATCGCTCCTGTCCTAGCAGACATATTCAATCAGTGCTTGGACAGTGGCGAGTTTCCTGATCTAATGAAACATAGTAAAGTAGTACCAATTTTTAAATCGGGTTGTAAGAATGATCGCTCTAGTTATAGACCTATATCTGTGCTTCCAGCATTGAGTAAAATCTATGAAAAAATCATGTTGGACCAGATGTCATATCATTTCAACTCAAACGGCATTCTGCATAGTCAACAGTTTGGTTTCACGAAGCGTAGGTCGACAACGGATGCGGGAGTAAAACTCGTCACTCACATTCTGGAATCCTGGGAGAAGTCCCAGGATGCCATTGGCATATTCTGTGATCTCTCGAAAGCGTTCGATTGCGTCGACCACAACACACTGATATGTAAATTACACCACTACGGAATTCGTGGACTCGCTGCTGATCTTGTTCTCTCATATTTATCAAACAGACAGCAAAAAGTTAATGTAAATGGGGCGACGTCCTCCGGGTCCTTAGTCAAGATGGGCGTACCCCAAGGTTCAATTCTCGGTCCTTTTCTATTTCTTGTTTATATCAATGATCTCCCTTATATGATGGCCAAGTTATCGGATATTATTCTCTTTGCTGATGACACATCGCTAATTTTTAAAATAGATAGGAAAAATACAAATGTCTTGCATGTTAATGAAAGTTTAACTGTTCTCTCGAAATGGTTCGCAGCTAATAATCTTTTACTGAATCCAAACAAAACGAAATATCTTAAGTTCTCTTTACCAAATGTAACACAACGGGATCTGAATTTAAATCTTGACGGCAACAAACTTGATGCTATAGCGGAAACTGTATTCCTAGGAATTACCATCGATTCAAAATTGCAGTGGGGCCCGCACATTAGAACACTTTCCGGTCGGTTAAGTTCAGCTGCGTATGCAGTACGGAAAATAAAGCATTTAACTGATGTAGCCACAGCTAGGCTAGTATACTATGCTTATTTCCACAGTATTATGTCCTATGGCATTCTGCTGTGGGGATCAGCCGCGGACGTTGACTCAATTTTCATTCTACAAAAGAGGGCGGTCCGCGCGATCTATGGCATGGGTCCTCGCGAGTCTCTCAGAGAGAAATTTAAAGAGATCGACATACTAACTTTGCCTTCACTCTATATCTTTGAATGTATTTTATATGTCCGCAAAAATCGAGGGATTTACAAAATTAAAAGCGACTGCCATAATAAAAATACCCGCAGTAAACATGAAATTGTAATCCCGAAATATAGATTAACAAAAACGAGCAAGTCTTTTATTATAAATAGTATACGCTTTTACAACAAGCTGCCAAAGTCAGTTATAGAACTGACCGATGTAAAGTTCAAAAACGTTATCAAACGTGTTCTGATTAAAAAAGCATATTATAAAATCAAGGACTACGTTGAAGATAAAGAAGTCTGGCTCTAGTTCCTTCTGCGCATGCGGCTTCCTTGGTAGCTCATAAACGGCACAAATTTGTGGATGTCTCTAACTATTCTGAATCTTTTCTTTTCTCATTTCGGGGTTTTTTTTACAATAATAATTTTACTTTTTTTTATTTTAATTTATTCCATATCTTGACCAGAATTAGTTACAGTACTGATGACAATATTTGTGTCACTTGTTTAATTTGTCTAATTTGTGAATGTGAGAACATTGTAGGCTTTGTAGATTCTTAGATCTTGCTAACATTGTTATAATTATCTTGTTTTATGTATGCTTTGTATAGTAAGCAGCGACCTATTGTCGGGCCTACGTTGTTCCCCCATACTTGGGTACTATTGCTGTAACGAAAAATATTATTGTTGTATATGCCTAATGATTTGAAAAGAGTAACCATGGAGTTTCTTGCCGGTTCTTCTCCATGGAAGCGACCAACCCGAACCGTGCTCTTTTTTTCGACGTTTTATAAGTGCCCACCTGGGCCTATGTGAAATAAAAAGATTTTGATTTGATTTGATTTGATTTGATTTGCCACTCTTGTTGTATATAAAAAAAAAAAAAAACACATGTAGGTTTCCTTGACGTAAATTGAAAATCGCATGGCACATTACTTCAGTTCAGACCAAATCACCAGTGCAGACCTAGATTTTGTGAAGCTGTAACATGTTCCAAAGTCAGCACAAAGCGTCCTTAGACGGATTAATGGTAAGAAAATGGACACGTGAAGTGGAATGACAAGTAAGTATAAAAGACAGAACGTCATGTCGGAAACCGCTTATTTTTCATGCTTCACTAGAGTTACAATTTTATCCTGATTTCTTATTAGTGAAAGAGTATACACTCTTTCCAGTTCTCTCTACATACAGAGAAAACTGGCGCTCTACTCTCTCAGTCTAACCCGTGAGAGACACGGCGTGATGATATGTGTATACAACTCTGGCATTACTAATAGAAGTTAATATGACGAAAGGTGGTAATATGTTAAAACAAGTACGTATATCGTAGGAAATACTTCGTTTCAATAGCGTAGGAGATAGCGCGACGTATTATTTATTTTCAAAATGGTTCGTGGGCTATTCGAGTACTCTGATTAATTAAAAGAAATCGAATTATGTTATACCATACAATTACCCCAGACAGAATATCCCGGATCTTTTCATTCCACCAGGACCAATCTTGGCTTACAGTCTCCGATTCCGCATGTCTTTTATAATGAACTTAATGGGCTCACTGATAACCTTGAATTTTCCATGACTCATACC